>RQIL01014665.1:0-10918 GCA_003951145.1 Jimgerdemannia lactiflua | reverse complement strand
ATAGTGTGACTGTCATAAGGGTTGGGCCTTCTGATGGTGGTGTGATAGCCAATCTGAAAAAAAAATCCAGATGTAACTGCTGATAGTGGCAATGAGAGCCAGGGGGGATTGGGGCTGATATATGGAGTCAATCTGTTGGATTGTGTAACAGGCCTGGTGGTGGTCCCATTACTCAAGGAGTTGATCTCTGAATTCACAGTCATGGTAACCTTCTAGGGTCTGGCAGTGATGATAAAAATGATCTTGGGCTGCTGGGTAAGCAGCTGACTGATATGGTGTTGGTGAAATTCCTGAAGAGGCTAAAAGGGTTTGAAGTCCGATTTGTAGATAAGAAACATCTGGTGGATGCCTTGTTGAAGGGGGTCATGGTGGGCAAAGTTATGATACAAATGTCAAGGTATTTGTGCTGGGACCCCAGAGTGGTATACCTAGTGGTCAAGGGGGTCCCTACAGTGTCAGTAGAGGAGATGAGGAGATGAATTGAAGTGGTGATGAGGAAGTATAATGATGTAGTTGATATTGATTTTCAGATGTGGGAGGGGATAATATTCAGGACAGAAGATGTAGAGGTGAGGCTGAGAATGGGAGAGAGGTGACTAGGAAGGCAAGTGATTGGCCGAAGGTATTGAAGTGGGACCTGGCTGAGTGCAAGGTATTGAGGGTAAAGAGAACTGAGGAGGAGGAAGAGGATCTGTTGATGGCACTGTAGGAGTTGGAAGGAGTCATGGAGCAGAGGACAAAGGCTTGGGAGGCCTTTGAGAATGCAATAGTAGTGGAGAAGATGAATGGAGAGAAGGTGTAAGTGGATATTTGAAATGGTAAAGGAGAGTTGGTGGATATTGGGAGGTAGGGTGAATTCCTCCTGTGGGGAATGTGAAGGATGCTGGGGTGGGGCCCAATAGTGATTGGCTTATATTATTTTCTGGTGGTCCATGGTGAGAGGGTGGGTGGTTCAAAGGATTGCTAAAGAATGGATCACTGATGGAGGCTGGGGTGGATGTCCTGGGTAGTGACTTCAATATGTATGGGATGTCTCTCTGGATTGGTCTGATAGGGGAGTAGGAGGAGTTGACAATAGTGGTAGGCTGGATAGATGAGAGGAGATTGAGAGAATAAGTGCCTTGAGAGATATGGAAAGGGCCAAGTGGGGAGTGGGTAAGGTCTTCACACATTGGATCAATGGACTGGGAATAAGGATTGATTGGGTACTCTTGACTAATTGCTGATGAGAGGATATTTGGTGGGAACTTGGAGTAGTTCAGTGCCCCTGATCAGACCATTGGGGGGTGCTGGGGCAGGAGAACTTAGGGAGTAGTGGGGATGGGCCTGGATATTAGTGGCTCAACTGTACTCTGTTGGAGGATAGAGATATGTGGGAGAGATGAGAGGGGGAGGTGGGGGCTAGTATTGCTAGGTGGAGAGAGAAGGGGGCTCCAGTGGAGATCCAGTTGGTGAAGCTGAAAGAGTCAGCAAAAATGTACTGGGGTGAAGCTGGGAGGTAAAAGGGTAGGCTCTAGAGAAAGAAGAAGCTGTGGACTTCCTGCTATGTAGAACAACTGCTGTTTCAGTGGTCAGACATAAAGGGACCAGTGGGGGAAGAGGAGAAGGACTGGTGGATGGTATGGGTAAGAATGGAGATTGAAGAACTAAGAGAGTATGGAGGATTAAGAAGGAGGGTCAGGTAAAGAGAATGGTAGCAAGGCTTAGGTGGCAGGGGCTGGAGGAATTAAAGAGGCCTATTAAGTATCTTTCTAGGTTTCTAGGCTGCTGAGGACAAGGAGGGTGAGGCAGCAGTGAGAAGAGATTATTGGAGGGAATGGCTGCTTGGTGAGTGGAGTCCAGGGGATCCTCAGGGAACTTAAGGATTGGTGGGAGAAGCTGTGGAGTGAGGAGGAGGGAGGTGAGAGCAGTGAGGCCATTGTGGAGTATTTGGAGGATTGGCACCCTCCAGAGATAGAAGGGCTGGAGGAACTGGTGAGACTGGTGAGAGAGGAGGAGATTCTGTACATCCTGGCAGCTACAAAGTCAGAGATAGTCTCTGGTGAGAATGGACTACCCTGGGACTTCTGGAAGAGGATGGTGAGGGTAGAGGGAGTACTCTATGAGATGAGAGATATGTATGATGAAGTGGTTGGATCTGGATCTCAGCTGGGTGGTTAGAAGTTGGGGTTAGTGGTGCTACTTTACAAGAACAAGAGACAAAGAGAGGACTGAAAGAACTGGAGGCTGATTATTCTCTTGGATATGGACAGAAAGTTGGTCATGAAGGTACTGGTGGCAAGACTGTAGGTGGGAGCACAGCAGGTCTCAGAAGAGGAGCAGAGAGGATTTGTTGGGAGGCAGTTAATCAGAGATGGTACAGCCTGGGTACATGGTGTTATAGAAGAGACTAGGGCTGCTGGGGTAAATGGCCAGCTGGTTTTCATAGACCAGGAGAAAGCCTACAACAGGGTGGGCAAGTCTGTTTGGGGAAGATGTTGGAGATAATTGGGATCCTGGGGAGTGTGGGGAGCTCCATAATTTGTCTCCTGCAGGGAAGTCAAATAGCAATTATAGTGAACAGATACTGAGAAGTTGCCTTCCCACTTAGGAATGGGGTGCTACAGGGGGATCCCCTGTCACCTATCCTGTATGCACTATCCTTGGAGCCACTGTTGGATAGAATTAGGTGGAGAATCGAAGGGCTGATAGTACTGGGTGTGAACTGGAAAGTGGGAGCCTTTGTAGATAATATAGTGGTAGGTCTGGGCACTACTGAGGACATGAGAGAGCTCAAGAAGGCTATAGATTGGTATGAACAGTGCTCTGAATAGAAGCTGAACTGGCACATGTGTGAAATAATAGTCCTGGAGAATGGATTTATTGAAGTAGATATTATTGGTACTATTATTCTCCCTAGGGAGGTAGTGTGATATTTGGGGATTTTTCTCTCAGTATATTGGTCAGTACTATCTAAGGCCTAGTGGGAGACCAAGGTGGGGGCATTGAGAGATGTACTGAGGAGCTGGGGAGGGCAGCATATCACTCTGGCTAATAGAGAGACTATTTTAAACATTTACTGAATGTCAAAGCTATGGTACCTGGCATATCACTTAGACTTTCCAGCATGGGTGGTCAAAAGGCTATTGAAGCTGGTGAGAGAGTGGATTTGGGCAGGCCACAGGGGTCGGATTAAGTGGAAGGTCTTGGTAACACCAGTGGAGAGGGGGGGCCTGGATCTAGTGAACTTCTCTAAAGGACTGCACTGCCTTCATGCCTAGTTGTTGAAGAGGACAGTGGTGCTGAAAGGGGGTGGCTGGGTCCCACTGATGCAGAAGATGTGAGAGAAAAGATATGTCCCCCAGGGGTCTTCTGGAGATCTACTGGTGATGGTGGAGGGGGGGGGAAGTAGAAGGCTCTGGTGGCTGAGAGGGCACATAGGATTGGAGTTAGGTGGGAGGGCCAGGTTGAGGTTGGACAGCAGGACACAGGGATGTGGCAGTAGCATAGACTGCTGCTGGGTGGGTACTGGCAATGGACTTTGACCTGGGGGCTGAGGCGGAAAGTCAGTATGGGATAGAGCAGAACCTATGGCCAGAGAGATAACAGCATGCAGAGATTGGGAAGGAGTGGGACTGGAGAGGACTGTGGACCTGGGGGATGGAAACAAAGAAGTATATGCCACCCAATTTCTGGGTGGTTTGGTGGAGAGTATTATGATAGAATATTATGTTGAACTTCAGATTAGAGTATTTGGTACAGAGACAGGCCTTTGAGTATAAGGAATACACGAATGGATGGGATTTATAGGGGTTGAGGGGCTGGTTGCTGGGAGGTGTTGAAGAGGCACATGTTGGAAGGGATTAGTGATGAGTGGCTCATGCTGGGGTGGGCATTTTCAGTCTGAGTGGGGCTTGCAGGATACTGGCAGGTGGCTTTTAAGGAGGGAAGATTGATGACAAGAGAGGAAAAGAAGGCAAGGTGGAAGAGACTGTTGGTGGATATTCTCTCATTAGTAGAAAGGGTGGGGCCCATAAGGGGGGTGCCATCAAAAGTTAGTAGAGACCATCTGTGACAAGAGTGAGGGGAGGTTATGAGTTATTAGAGTGGAGATTGTATTTGCAAGGGTAGGGGTGGAAGGGTGTGTGAGTGAGGGTGTGGGATAGAGTAGAGGTGAGGAGAGGCTACCAGTGTGGTATGAGGACACCATTAATGTTTTAGATAGTTAATAAATGGGGCTGTGGCTTATAGAGAAAAATAAAAAATTAATAATATATGCATAGAACTACAGATATTCATATATGAGATTGAGAATACTGTTTACTTATTTTATCCATTTCTGAAAGGATCTCTGGGAAGCATTATTCAATATACAATTGATACAGGAGAAATTCAGAGATATAGAGCTCAGCAATCCTCTCACTGAATTATTTCTCATCATCTGTTCCAAGCTTGTTAAGCTCATATATCCTAAGTATTTATGCTATATATATCAGATATCAGTTACTGTTATGGAATGTACTAATGTACCATTTGGCATATTATTGATTGTATATAGATTCACTCTTTTTGATATATACAATAGATCCTTATTATTCTTTAGATCAATTACTGTTATACTGTTCAGGTGTATATTTACTTCTTTATCTTCTTAAGCCATCATGTATCCTATTTAGAAGAGATTTTTGCTATATCTGGAGTATATAGTATATTATCAAAAGTGTCTAAGAGTTCATTGACTTTTCTATATAAATGTATACTGATATTACTTTGCCCTGGGCATAGATCACATTGTTGTTGCCCAGTTTAATAGATATGAGATACTCAAATTACTTATATTTAGAGAACCACTTACTATATGCTGTTATATATTGTATTGTACTAGAATCCATAAGTCAGATCTCTTTACTGCATACATTGATACTGCTTGGTATATAGCTTATATTGATGCTTATGCTTACATTATTTTTCATCAGTGTAAAAGTATTTTCTATTTCTGTATCTATATCTGCATATGGGTAGATTACTGCTTCTACAAAGAATATACCTTGGCTGCCTCTGCCTTGGCTGCCTTCACTTTGATTGTTGTTTATATTCACAATTTTTGCCTGTCCATATTGATTGCCCCTTTCCTTCTTCTTAAGATTGCAATCTTGTACACAATGCTAAGTCTTGTTAGAGTAAAAGTATTTACTACTAAATTTAGCTCATTGACCATCATGCTGCTGGTTTTGCTCATGTTCTTTGTCTTATTAGCCTTTGACTTGACTATGCACTCTGTAGAATACTTCTCATCATAGTCTTCATTGGCACTGTTGCTTTATCTTGATTTCTTATTTAATAAGCTTATGATAATGTATTTATAGTCTAATAACTCATCAGATCCCTATATAGCAGAAATAATCACAGTGTATATCTCGGAAAGGCCCCATATATTTATCAGAGTCTCATTTTTTTCTCTAATGAGGTCTACCAGCATAGAAAGAGAATTCACCTGATTCACCAAATCATTGATATAGTTGGTATATTCCTGAATACTCTTCTTGGGCTTCCTCTGAAGATTGAATAATTGCCCTTTCAGGTGAAATCTGTTTGATATAGATGTTATTAGTAATGATTATATAGGATATCCCAGGCCTCATTTACTATTATAGTATTCATGATAAGTTTCCTTTGCTCATTCCATAGAGTAAAGGTAATCACTCTTAGTGCCTTGTGATCCTTCATAGTATTGTATCTTATTACTTGTGCCTATGACTTCCAATAGTCCTCCAGACCATATTCCTCTAATAGATTCCTTTTATAATATATCCATATAGTATAATTCTTACTGTCAGAGATAGGAATTGCCCTTTTTGTCATTGTAACCACTGCCACTAGAGTACCTGTGACCATCAGGATTGTACCAGTATCTGCTCTACTTGTGTTACTTAGCAGACTCATAATTGGTACTATGCTCAGACTTTCTGGGTTCAACATCTTCATGTGTAGTATAGTATATATATATTAAAGAGATGTCTTATTATCTGGTTTCACTAGTGAGACTAATAATCTTTATTGTATACTTGGAGAATATGAAGAAGAAAAGAAGGAAGGATGGTTGTTTATTAATCATCTAAGTTATGTACCTTTATATATCTAATTGATGACATCATTCTACTGTACCACAATAATATCAAGTTGTACATAGAAATGGAGAATTTCAACAAAAAGATTGGATATGAGTTGGTTGAAGGAGTCAGATTTAATAGGAGGTATTATTAATATCAGTAGAAAGAATAAGTCTAGGTCTGGTGAACTTTCCAAAGAGAATGCACCACCTTTAAGCTTAGTGGATGCAGAAAGTGTAGAAGGCATTATATGCCTCCAGGGATTCTTCTGAGAGAGGGGGGGGGGGTGATAGCTGAGATATAGAGAATTCTGGTGAGGAGTGATATATGGAGTATATAGAATTAGCATTGAATGAGAGAGTTATATTGTAGATAATTTGTGGGGTTCTAGAATATAGTAGTGGCATAGGTTATTGGTAGGGGACTTACCAGTGATTGAGTTTAATATGGGGGCTAAAGTTGATAGTCAATATGGGGCTAAGCAGGATCTTTGGCTAGAAGATTGACAACATATGGAGATTAGTAAGAAGTGGGACTAGAGGAGGCTGTAGACTTGGGAGATCTAGACAAAGAAGTAGATTTCCTACAAATTTTGGATGGTTTGGTGATGGATTGAAACAGAGTTAGAGTCATATGGTTTGATTGCCCAGCCACTTTTTGATGCTACAAAGGACTCTGAGTAGTTGTTGAAGCCCCACTAATGGGTCAGGTAGGCCAGAGTCAATATGTAAAGAATGAATGGCAGAGAGGTACTTCTTGATGGTGGTTGGTACAAGGCAATGAAGGGCCAGCAAGCAGACCCAGCACATCAATACTAGCTCAGATGCTGGGAGGGCAGGATAGTCAGTTGGGGTGTGAAGGGTGCAGAATTAGAGGAAGCTCTGCTGGCCAGAAGAATATGATCAGCATGTCGAACTTGCCAGTCCAAACTGAAGGAAGAAGGCCATAAGTTGTAGAAGGCAGGAGTATCAGTGGAGCTTATTGGTGTAGGGAGTAACTGCACAGAAGGGGCAAGAGAGCAGAAATGGGCCATATCAGAACATAAGAGTGTATCAGCAATGCTGTTGTCTTGAGATGAGACATATGTTAGGTGGAAATAGAAGGTGTATTGAGCCATCAGTAGGGAGATGTGGCATAGCAGTTTGAGGAGAGTGGAGTTAGTAGTGGTGCCAGAGTTAATGATGTGAAGGACAGCCTGGTTATTGGTATAGAGTAGGATGTGGTGGAAAGTCCAATGTGGGCTCCATGTGGTGGCAGCCAGAATGATGGCATATAGTTCTTTGAATTAAATATCAAGGTGTTGCATAGTGGAGGACCAAGTGGAAGTGAACCATTCACCCTCAAAGTAGGTGCCCAAGCCTATATTGCCACTAGCATCTGTCCATACATGAGTATCTGGAGTAGCTGTCCAGTCTGCAGAGTGGAAAACTGAAAGGCCATTCCAATGTGGTAAAAATGTGAGCCACCATTGAATATCAGCCTGGAACTCATCATCCAGAATAGGTACTTGTCAGATGATTGATAAAACACCACAAGAATGGACAGCCCAGCAGAATAGTTTTGCAGGCAAAGCTCAATGACTCAATGAGGGATTGAAGCTATGGTCAAGAGCAAGAATGTCAGAGGGGCCAGCAGTGGAGCTTGTCTAGAATATCAGTGAGTTTCCCAGCTGGAAGGTGGGCCTCCATGGCATCTGTGTCTAGTTTGATGCCTAGAAAGATGATACATATTAATGGGCTGGTGATTTTCTGTAGTTGTATAACCATCTAAGGTGGTGGCAGAGTTGAAGAAACTGGGAGAGGTTGGAAGAGATGAGGGGAAGGTTGCCAGGTAGTGATGCAAGGATAAATTCATCTATGTAATAGAGGAGATAACAGAGGCCTTGGTGGTGGGCAATCTATGTGAGCAGTTTGGCAAAGATGTTGAATAAGAATAGGGATGAGCTAGCACCAAATGGGAGGCAGTAGTCAAAATGATATTGACCCAACCATTTGAATCCAAGTAATTCCCAATTGGAGGGGTAGATATGTATGTGGCAGAATGCATTGGCAAGGTCAACTTTGAATAGTAGGTAGCCCCAGCTGAAGCACTAAATAAGGTCCAATCCATCATCAAAGCATATGTAAGACATATGAAATGCATCCAAAACAATACTAGTATTGATGGAGGGACCATAGTGATGCCAGGAGAGGTCATAGATACTTCTTTATTTGGATAATGAATTCTCCTTGGCAACTGTGCCCAGGGGTGAGGAGCAGAATAAGGAAAATGGTTGGGAATGGGCCACATATATGACCTGCTGCTACTTTCTGACCAATATCCGTGAAGACTGCCTTGGCATTAGCAATTGCAGATTAGTGATTAATGCTGATATAACAACATTGGGTACACCCCCACTGGTAGAAAATCAAATCATGTAAACCTTCTGCCTAGACATGTGTGAGCACTACAACTGCTTCTTCTCACTAAAAGATGACTATAGCAATTGCCAAATCCCTGATCTCATAAAGAATCCAATATCAGCAATTGAAGATAAGGATGAGTTGAATTTAGCCCCAGTCCTCAGACAAATACAACCACTAATTCCAAAGGCTATAAGACTTTTTTCCACCTACCATTGGAGACCGTAATAGTTGAAGACAAAAATATTAATAATTCCTACACAATCACTCTAGCTCTCTAGATCACTCTGTCCATCTATTATAAGTATTGAAAAAGGTAACCTACCAGTAAGAAAGTTAAGCAGCAGAATGAGGATTTTGTTAAGAATGAATACTATAACTGTAGAAGAACCTTTATCTGCTACTGGTGCAAATATTGAAGTGTTTACCTTAGTGAGGATATCTATAACAGCCAAGTCAAGAGAAAGGATCCCACCTTGCAAGTACCTTGAATTTACTAGGCCTATCAAAAATGCTATATAATCAACCACAAAGGAGACTACAAGATCAAGAATAAGACTACTATCTGGGATCCCCTATTGGAAGTTCTTTTCATAATTTATTGGTATTACTATCTACATTAAGGAGAACAAGGAGTTAATTTTGCCTTCATCCTCATAGAAGCCCTGGACCCTCTTGAAAGAAGTGGATTCAATTATATAAGAAATTCAAAGACAGGAGTATACTGGCCATTTTTCAAACCAGAGTAAATAGAGTTCTCACCCATTATAGCAACTACTGGAGTACTATTTCTTAAGACCCAGCCAATCATCCAAGTCAAGCTACTTTCTCCCTGAGCACAGCCCCCTCTTGTACAAATAAAAGAATCAGTAAGATATAACTTCTATCTCCCAGACTAGACATTGATTTGATCTAGAACTACTAGGACCTTTGATCTGCAGATTATACCTGCTATACCACCAGGACTCTATTGTCAGCTGACAGTGAGATCATCCTTGGCAGCTAACGGAATTACAGTAGAAGGAGAAGCCATTGATCAGGACTATCAAGGTCCCCTGAAGGTCATTGTCCTTAATAGTATTAGGAATTACTGAGCCCTCAACCCCATGAAAGACATCTGTCAAATCTTATTCATCAAGTTATCAAAGCCAATGATTAAGGAGGTGAAGCAATTGAACAGTACCAAGAGAGGATAAGAAGGCTTTGAAAGTATCAATAGAGACCCATAGGCACCATTCATCAAAGTTCATCTGGCAACAGTTGCTCAATTCCAATAAATAAGACCACATACCTACTACTCCATCTGAGCAAGGGAAGATATCATTCTGCAATCTTATTAACAAAGAAGCCTAGATGTACACCTCTTGGCAAAACCAACAATTTGATATTTGAGCCATCTTTAGAGCTTTGAGGAGATTACGACCTCCTCTTGACTAAAGAATAAATTCATAACCAAATGTTACAAATCCACATTCTTATCACAAATATGGACTTTGAAGTAATATCTATCTCCAAAGGAACAATACTGGGATATTTCGAACCACTGATAGATACCAATGAGGAAGAAGTCTTTGAGTTTTTGAGAAACAGCAAGCCCTCTCTTATGAGACTGACAGTACCAAAAGAGGGAGATTCAGCAAACTCAAGAATTAAAGCTATTATATTGAGGCAACTCTAATCAAGGACCAGCAACAATAGATACAGGGGTCAATAGAAGAATACAAAGATATATTTATCACTATATATAATAACTTTCCACTATATTAATATGGAGAATACCCTATATATATAGAAAATGTGAAACTAATCTGACAATACCCCTATTGAACACTACACTATTTGATTAATTTGAATACCAATTTATGAATGAAATCTACAAAATAGAGTTATCAGACCCTCATCAAGCCCCTGGGCTTCACCAGCAATTATTGTACCAAAGAAATGAGGATGGAGATAGTCATAGATTTCAGAAAGCTCAACAAGATTATTACAGAAGATGCCTACCCACTGCTAAGAATAGATGACCTCCTCAATGTCCTTGGGAAAGCCAAGTACATGACTACTACAGACCAGTTCCAAGGATTTCAAGTAATATCTATTGCTAAGAAGATATCTGCAAGATAGTCTTTATTACTAGGCAAAGACAATAGGAATATCTTCAAATACTATTTGGACTCTATAATATATCAGTCTCATTCCAATGAATAATGAATCATATCTACTAAGATCTCATTGAAAGAAATGTGCTAGTATACATAGATGATATAAATATCTACACCAAAACATTTGAGTAATACTTGCAAGACCTCCATGAAGTATTTGATATCATCTGAAGCTCAGGACTCAAATTCAATGGCAAGAAGTGCTACTTTGGAAAACACCAAGTCAAATATTTGGGCTATATTGGCTTTTTTTTTTTTTTTTTTT
>RQIL01014654.1:0-10919 GCA_003951145.1 Jimgerdemannia lactiflua | reverse complement strand
ATCTGGGGTGCTTTCCATGATGACAATATCTCATGGCTTGGAAGTGCTTTTTTTTTTCTTTGATTTCTCCTAACTTCGGAAATCTGCATCCATTCACATCATACTTTGGTGGGAGAGTAGAGAGGGGTTTCTCTTCTGTTTGGGTGTAGAATCTGACTCCATGTCTTCTTTTCATGAGTGAGGTGGTGGATTCTTGGAATGAGGTTCCTTCTGCAATGATTTTTGGAGATTCCCTTTCAATAGGCTACCTGGACTGCTGGTCCAGTATGTGGCATTGATAGCAGTAGTCTCTTGGTGAGTGGAAAACGACTTGATGGGGGCATCTGCCTGTTTGGAAGGCTCTTTCTTGGTGGGTTTTGGGTCTTGGGATGACTGGCTGTGAGCTGGTTCCAGCTTCTTCTTCACTCCAGGGTGTATTATCTTCTCCTTCCTGAAGTTCCCAATTCGGATCATCCCATGAAACATCAGAGATACTGTCATCTTCTTCTGGAGGCTGGTTCCAAATTGCTTGAATTTCAGCTGCTTTGATTTCAGGGTTGGATATTACTTGAGCATGGCTTTTCGGCTGAGTGTTGTGAAGACATCTCTTCTTCCTCCTTCTGCATTCAGGGCATGTAGTATCAGGACTCTTTCGAGTTCCCACATATCTGGATGAGTGTTCTTCGCATTTCTGCCTTTGGAGGCATTTGGTGCATCCTCTGGCTTTACCAGCAATAGCTCTGATTGTGTTGGGAATAGTATCTTGTGCCCACACATTATCTTCTGGTCTGTCTTCTACCATGTTGATTCAGGGCCTGAGTCTTGGATCATTGACATTTTCAGAATCCTCCTCTTCTTCTTCCTCTGTAGTGGATTCCTCACTGCTGGCATATTCTTCTTGGATAGTCACCTTCTTCTTTTTCTTAAATGGTTTGAAGCTAGTGACCTTGACTTGGTACTTCTTTCCTCTGTAGTCGAATTTGAGAACTTGTTGACCAATGTTGACATCTGCATTCATCTCTTTCATCCAATTGGTACTGAGGATCATATCATAGGTGACAGCTTTGGTTACAACTGCCTTAGGGATGGCAAACTGAATGTGTCCAAGAGTAATGGTTGGACCTCTCCTAGGGGTTGTGTTTGGGCTCCATCTGCTACTATAACGCTGAGGCTAGAGGGTCTATCAATGGGCCATTGAATGCTGTCCAGGAATTTCTTGGCAATGACACATATAGCTGCTCTAGTTTTAATAAGGATTTTCGCCTTCTGGCCTCTGATTTCTCCAAACAAGTAAGTGCTGACATGCTTTTCTGCAGCTTACACTGCTGGGGTTGCTGGTTCTTCTTGGGGGATCAGGACTCTTCCTGTGTAGGATCTAGTAGTTTGCAACAATTTTTTTCTCACTCCAGTAGGTGTCAGTTGAAGAAACTGCAAGAGAGGAACTTCCATCTTGGCTTCTTGGATCTTCTTCCAGGCTTCATTGTAGATGTCCTGGGGCATGGTCTTCTGGATGTATTTCTTCTTGGACTTTGGAGTCTTTGTTTCCGATTCTGATTCTTCTTCCATATCTTCATCAGCAGATTCTGGTAGAGAATCTTCTCTATTGATAGTAGCTCCAGGAATGAAGAGTGAAGAAGAACAGAGAGGTGTATCAACCTGCTCTTCTTCATCTTCTTCTTGAATGATTCTTCTGCTTGTTCTTTTGGGAGGCTTTCCTACTACTTTGGGGTGGCCTACTGCCCTCTTCCTCTTTTCTGCTGAATAGAATATTTCTCCATATTCAGTCTTGGTTGGGTACAAGTCTAGGTCACTGTATTCTTCACTGTAACTCTGCTCATAGTCTTCAACTGGGTGAGCTTCTGTCCTTTTGTTGTGGGTATCCTTTCGGTTTGGTGGTTCAGAATTCCTTAAGCTGCCTTGGTTGTTGCTTTCGGGAGCATAATGTCCTTGCTGTCCACACTTGTAGCATTGGATCTCTGCTCTGTCTCTTGAAGGATAGTTTCGACTATCAGAGGATGGGTAGTTCCTCTGGTAATCCTGATTTTTGCATGGGGGGTACCTTGGCTAGTAATTCTGATTTTCTTGAGAAGGATACCTTGGCTGGTAATTCCAATCTTTATGTGTGGTGAGCCTTTCAATCTGCCCAACCAGTCTGTCTACTTTTGAGTTGAGATCTTGAATCTCATTCTTGTCCTTCTTCCATTCTTTGGAGGGCTTTTCTCTCTTTGATTCTCCTTGAAGGATTTCTTGCAGGACCTTGACCAAGAGGTCCTCCTTGTCTTCTTTCTGATTATCAGTCCAGGTGGTTCCATGTTTCACATCAAAGTATCCTTCGGCTGCATCTACTTGCTCTTCAGACTTCCTGATGCCCAGGGTTTGGACATGTTGAGCAATGTTGGGTGAGATTCCATTCATGAAGGTCATTGGACCAGTGATGTCTTGGTTGGCAGTATTGAATCCTGCAGTATGCATTCTCTTCTGGATTCTGGTGAAGAATGCTCTTGGGGATTCTCCAAGGTTCATCTTCATTCCCATGATGGATTCTTGGGCTTTGTGGTAGGTTTCATTTCCTGTATACTTTTCGATGATCCAGTGCTGCATGGCCTTATATTGTTCTTCTTCTGATCTTGCATTCTCCATGACGTCTCCTAGGTCTGTGTTCACATCATTTGTATTCTGGTAAAGATGCCTTTAGCTGGTTCTCTCAGTTGTGCCTTGAAGACATTGATTTGTCTTTGGGTTAACAAATCTCTCAGGGCTCCTATTCCTTCAATTGCATCTATAAATTCTCTTGGATCCTCCTCTGGGTATCCTGCAAATATGGGTAGTATTGTGCCCATTTCATCTTCACTGTCTTCTGACTCTGTTTCAATTTCTGGCTCTGATTCTGAGTTGTTGGCTATTGATGGGTATGAGCTTAAAGGTACTGAATATATCAGAGATGGTGCTCTTCTCGGTACTACTCTGGGGAGTCTTGTGGGTTGGGTTCTTGGGATTGGAGTTACTGGTCTGGGTAAATCAGAGAAGACTCTTGGAGGAAATCTTTCAAGATGATTGTTGAGGTCTTGGACAAGGTTGTCAAAGTCTTGGTTGGTGTTGTCTACTTTGTCTAGTGTGAGCTTATCAAAATCTCTGGTTTATATATCTACTGGTAGTATTGGTGGAAGATTTCATACAGTGCTCACTTCTGCAATGTCAGATCCTTCTGATGCTGAGTGGTAACCAATTCTAGAGGTGATTATGTTTCTTTCTGTCCAAACACTTTATAGAGCTGGGATTTCTTCTCCTGTGGTAGCTGAAATTGGTGCAGTGTCAAAGGTTGCAGTGGTGCTGGTCTCCAGGTTGAAGGTTGGGTTCTGTGAGCTGAAAAGTCAAATAGATTGCTGGTTTGTAATCTTTTCAGTTGAGCTCCTAAATGTAATGTGCCTGGCTCAATAGAGGCAAACTACAAGGTTGGGTGGCTATGTAGATTGGCTTGAGCCCCCAGTTACTTTGTTAAAAAGCAACAAAATGTTCAGATCTATAGATCTGGTAATGGTGTTGGTGCCAGTACTGATGTTTAGTGGTATAATATTCAAGCTGGAGAATTCTGCAAGTGATTTCCTAATTTGGCAGTATTCTTGAGTTGCACTTGTAAATGGGTTTCCTTCTGGAATGGCAGACTAATTTGTGTGACCTGATGATCTTGTGTACAGCAAATTTGGCAGATTTCCTTATGGACTCTCTGAGAATCGATGATCAGTTTCCTTAAATGTGTGAGTTCTCTGGGAATCCATGACTTGGGCAATCAGGTTCCTTTTCTAGCAAGTGGGCTGAAAGCAGTGGGTCTCTCAGATACAGTCTTCGAATGATATGGATCAGCGGAATGCAGCAGATCAGTGGATAAAAATGTGGTGGACTTCTTGAAAATGGTGGCAGCTTGCAAAGTTACATCAAAGACTGGCTTTATTTGCATGAAGATTCACTGTGAAGTTGCATCAGATAGACTGGCTTTTTGAGCAGCAGACTTAGAACAGATTACTTGAAAATAGTGAACTTGAACAAATGCAGATCAGCAGTATGTGGCAGATTGGCAGACAAAAATTGGACTTCTCTTGACAAACTTCTTTGTATTGGAAAGTGGACCAGAGTGGAAATGAAGAACCAAGCTCACAATCTCCTAGAAGAGGCTCTAGAGTGGGTATTTCTTCTAAGTGTTGCAATCCTTCTTGGACCAAGTGGCTCTGGGCAGGCATATCCCTCAAAGTGTTGTAGGCAGACTTGTCTTTTGCTTTGGATTCAATTTCAGAACTGAGGTTTATTCACTCTTATCTCTGAGGTATTTTATATATTGTGGTTGCTATCTTGGTTGCTATCTGGCTAATTACAGATTGCTATTTATGGTGTGTTTGGAGTATAAGGGTGACAGCCACTATCAGGGTGATAGCCACTGTTTGGAATTATTTCTACTTTAGCTATCTGAGTTATTTATACAGTTTTTTGCAGCAATGGTTGCTGTGCTGGTTACTATGCTATGCTAAGTATTCATGTCATCTGGTCAGGGTGTTCACGTCATCTGGCTAATCATGAGGAGGCTATGTTTTTGATGGTTTATCACAATATACATGAGGTGGTTAATGTGACATTAACTTATATTACTGAATGTATGGTCTGGGCAGGTCTGTTAATGTGAATGGGAACTTGTATATGCAGTTCATGATAGTAGTCAGAAATCATTCATAGCAATAGCTCATTGGTAGGAATTCAGATGAATTGATAGCTCAATCACTCATATTATATATTTGATTAACTTAAGAGTGGATTTCTGACAGATCTTTGAGTATACTACTTGAATGTATGGTGGTCTTGATCTTGGCAGTGATTTCCTTAACTTGACTAACTTGAAATTCAGAGCAATCTATAGTGGCAATTTCCTTAGCAGCTTCCTTAACAGTGGTTAGTTTTCTTGAACAAGAGTTATTCTTAGCTCTTGGAGTCTTTTCCCAAAGTTCATATACTCAACTTTCTTTGTCTTTCAGAACTTAAGTTAGTTTATCTTATACTAGACTTCTTGTAATTCAGATAAATACCAATTGACTGAGGTTTATTGACTCCATTTTGTGGAGATATTTATATAAGGTTATATATGGATTTTACTAAGTATATGGCTAAGTAATTGGTAATTCCTAACTCTTGAATTAGTGCAGATTTGGAAGTCAAGTGACTAACTAGTAGAATAAGGCTAATTCTTTATTTGTGATGAATTTTGCTAGTTAAAGTGCAGTCACTGTTTATACAACTAACTAACTAGATCAAATTTGGCTAATAGAACCATCATTGTTTAACCTGAAGTTTAGTGTAACTGGGATTATATCATCCTCTTCCTCATCCTCATTTTCTTCAGAATGTCTGACCAAATTATTTTCTACAACTTCCACCAGTAAGCTGAGGTCAGTTGGGAGTTCTGAGGGTAGGGAGAAGGTGTCTGCATGTCTTTCTAAGAGGTTATTGAAGTCTTCTTCTCACAAAACAAATGTGTTGCTGCTATTTTCTGAGTCTTGGTCTTGAGTGATATTAGCAGTGATGATGCCACCACTGATGATATCATTATCAGTGAAAGGTACAGAGTACTCTTACTGCTCTTCTTGTAGTCTCCAATCTATGGAGTTTTTCTCTACAAAGTAGAGGACATCTGTGGGGTTCTGGGGGGTGCAGATTCTCAGAGGGGGGCCTTAGAACAAGGCAATCAAACCATAAATGAACTGGTCTGGATTGTCTTCTAAGAGGGTGTTTCAAAGGTGTTGAACTTCACTCTTAACTGGAATGGTAGATTGGGCTTCTTCTGCTACTATTTCTTCTAGGTGGTCTATCTGGCAGCTTGACAGCTCTTGAATGTCAGAGATCTTAACATACTGTAAGTTTGGAATAGCCCAGAGAGCATGTCTGAAGATTTGCTGAACTCTTCTGGCCAATTGCTGCTCATGTCTATTTATATATACAGTATCTATAATTTCTTGGTGGTTGGCTTTTAAGAATTCTTAGTGGAGGTGGTGTCCCATCTCATACTTCTGCCATATGAGGAGGCATTGTGTGGCCATTGAGATTTTTGTTTCTATTTTGCAGCAGTTCTGAGTATAGTGATAGGGGTCTCTTGTGTAGAGGTTCAGGCTGGGGATTTTTCTAGTGTACATTCTTATGCCACTTCTAATGTTATTGAACATCTGTTCTTGAACAGATGGTCCAGGGTAACTCCTTGACCTTACTGTTTAGTGAGTGGTGGCAGGCATTTTGTTTGTGGTAAGTCTTCTTAGTTGTGGATGGTGTTGTATCTCTTCTTAATGCTCCTTTTTATATCTTAAAAGTCTTCTTCTTTGGTCTGGGACAGAGTTATCTGATTGTACATATATAGTATACCACTGAGGTAACTATGAGTCATTATGAGTTTAGATGTAGATCATCTTATGATTGAGATAAGTTATATATAAATGAGTTATAACTTGTGGCCAGTAGCTTGCAAAGTAATAGCAATCTTCAGATTCTGAGGTCACTGAATTCAGAGGTATCATTATATCTGCCCCTTGCAAAACTAGAGCCATTCTTAGAGATAAGTTATACAGAGATGGTAGTATCTTGATTACTCCAAAGATCAGATTGTTAGTATATTAGCAGAGACTGGCCATCCTTATATAGAGCAGAGGGCCTATTACTAGACTAACTATCTGGAAGGGGTTTGAACCCAGCTACCCAGAACTTGGGTGGCATCCACCTCTTTGTCTCTATACCCCAGGTCCACAGTCCTCTTCAGTCTCACTCCTCTTTGATCCCCACTCACTGCTATCCCTCCAGCCAAAGGTCCTGCCCTATACTACCTTGGCTCTCCACCCTATCTCTCAAATCAAAGTCCATTGCTAGCACCCCTCCCAGTAACAGTCTATGCCACTGCCACCCCCCTCTCACCTGCTGCTCTGCCCCAGCATAGTCCTCCCACCTAACACTATTTCTATGTGCCCCCTCAGCCACCCCCTACCAGAACCCCCTATATCATAGTCTACTATTCCCTTCCCCCTCCACCAATACTGAAAGGTCTTCAGAAGACCCCTGGGGGGCATACCTCACCTCCCACACCCTCTGCATCAGCAGGACCCATCTACTCCCTTTCAGCATTGCTGCCCTCTTCAACCACCAGGCATGAAGGCAGTGTAGATGCTTCAGGAAATCCACCAGACCCAGTCATCTCCTCTCCACTGGAGTAACAAAGACCTCTCACTTAATCTGACTTTAGTGGTCTGCCCAAATCCACTCTCTCACTAGCTTCAGCAGCCTCTTAACCACCCATGCCAGAAAGTCCAAATGGTATGCCAGGTACCACAGCTTTGGCATCCAGTAGATATTCAAAATAGTCACCCTGTCTGCCAGAGAGATATTGCATCCTCTCCAGCTCCTCAGCAAATCACCCCACCCTCCCAACTTGGCCTTCCACCAGGCCTTAGGCAGGACCAACCCATATACTGAGAGAAAGATCCCCAGGTATCACACTGCCTCCCCAGGGGGGAAAATTGTTCCAATAATGTCCTCACCAACCAATCCATTCCCCAACACCATTGTCTCACACTTATGCCAGTTCAACTTCTGCCCAGAGGACTGTTCATACCATCCTACAGCCTTCTTCAGCTCTGCCACATCTGCAACAGTACCCAGACTCACCACCATATCATCTGCAAAGGCCCCTACTTTCCAATTCACACCCAACACAGTCAGCCCAATGACTCTCCTTCTGACTCTGTCCAATAATGGCTCCAAGAACAAAGCATACAGAATGGATGAAAGGGGGTCTCACTGAGGCATCTCTCACCCAAGGGAAAAGGTGGCTCTCCTGTATCCATTTACCATAATCGCTGCCTGACTACCCTCCAGAA
The DNA here is from genome assembly GCA_003951145.1 of Jimgerdemannia lactiflua. Lineage (NCBI taxonomy): Eukaryota > Fungi > Mucoromycota > Endogonomycetes > Endogonales > Endogonaceae > Jimgerdemannia > Jimgerdemannia lactiflua. Next base: position 3,045 of record RQIL01014654.1, on the reverse strand, counting down.
GGTGGACAATTGCATTCCCCAGCTCCTCAGGTATCCCAATCCTCTCCAATACCTTCCTCAGCCACACTTACCATACCCTATTGTAAGCTTTCTCTTGGTCCAAGAAAACTAGCCTGCCATCTACCCCATCAGCCCTCACCCCCTCAATAACCCCATGCACCCAAGCCATGCCATCCCTAATCAACCATCCCCCAACAAAGCCTCACTGCTCCTCTCCCAGAATCTGCTGTGCCACCACTTGCAATCTTGCTACCAAGACCTTTATGACCAACTTTCTGTCCATATCCAGGAGTATGATCAGTTACCAATTCTTCCAGTCCTCCCTCTGATCCTTGTCTTTGTATAAAAGTGCCACCAACCCCAACTTCTGACCACTTAGCCAAGACCTGGACTCAATAACCTCATCACACATATCTCTCATCTCCTGGCACACCTCCTCCACCTTCACCATCTTCTTCTAGAAGTCCCACAGCAGCTCATCCTCTCCAGGGGTAGTCCCCGACTTAGTAGCTGCCAGGACATGCAAGATCTCCTCTCTCACTGGCCTCATCAACTCCCCAAGCCCCTCTACTTCTGGGGGGCACCAGTCCTCCAAGTATTTCTCAATGGCCTCACTGTCCGCATCCCCCTCCTCCTCACTCCACAGCTTCCCCCAATGACTCTTAAGCTCTCCTAGGATCCCCTGGACCCCAGTCACCAAGCAGCCATTTCCTCTGATAATCTCCTCCCACCTCTGCCTCACTCTCCTTGCCCTCAGCAGTCTAGAGAGATACTTGGATGGCCTCTCTCCTTCCTCCAGCCCTTGCCACTTAAGCTTTGCCACCATGCCCTGTACTTGGCTCTCCTCCTTCATCCTCCCCACTCTCTTCAGCTCCTCAATCTCCATCCTCACCTGTGTCACTTGTCTCCTCTTCAAATCTGACCACTGCCCTAGCAGCTGTTCCAACCAATGGGATGCCCACACTCTCTTTCTCTGCTGGTACCTCCCTTTCTGCCTCCCAGCTTCACTCCAGTACATACTAGCTGCTCTCTTCAATTTCACTCACCAGAGACCCACTGAGTCGCCCTCATCCCTCTATCTGGCAACACTAGCCACCACCTCCCCCTCCCACTTCCCCCACAAATCCCCATCCTCCAGCAAAGCACAATTAAGCTGCCAATGTCCAGGCCCCTCCCCACTTTCCCCAAAATTCCCCCCCCAGTGGTCCGATCAGGGGCACCAAACCACACCAAGTTCCTGCCAAACATCCTTTCCCCAGCAGTCTGCAGAGAGCATCCAGTCAATCCTCATCTCCAGCCCATCGATCCAATGTGTGAAGACCTTATCTGCTCCCCACTTTGCCCTCCCCACATCTTCCAGTACACTCAACCTCCCAATCTCCTCTCACCTGCCCAACCCACAACTGTGGCAAACCACTCCTACTCCCACATCTGACTGATCCAGAGTAGCATCTCACCAATTTGAAGTCTCCACCCAGGACATCCAACCCAGCCTCCATCAGTGACCCATCCTCCAGCAGCTCTTCCAACCATGCTACCCTCTCTCCCCTAACTGCTGGACAGTAGCATGAGCCCACAACTATTGGGCCCCACCCCAACCTCCTCCAGATACCCCATATGAGATGTATGCCCCAACCCCCAATGTCTACCAATTCTCCTTTGCCTTTTTGAATTAAGATCCCAACCCTTCCACACTATTCTGCTGCTCCTCCTCATTCTTTAGTCCAATTCAGCCTGTCTGCCTCCTCCTCACATCTCACTTCCTGCAAAAGAAAGAGATCAACTTCTGAGCCCCACAACTATTCAAACAAATTCTGTTGGCACCCCCCACCCCTCAATCCATTGACATTTAAAGACAAAATGTTTGTTGTACTGTTTATAAGGAATAATATTTATATATAGCATATCCTTCTCAGCCTCTTCAGTTTTCCAGCTCAATGTCCATCCTAGACAGGTCCAAGAGACACTCAGCCTCCACCACATCCTCCTCAATCTCTTTCCTCACCATAGCAGCCACAATTCCCCTAGCATCCTCACCATCCTTCTCTTCTGCTTCCTCTCTATAGTCCTCACAGACTGACCTCCACAATTTAGCCCCATCCTTTATCACCCAACAATCTTCCACAACTTACCCTGTCTCCTCTCTCAGCTTGGCTTCCCTCTTCACATCCACCTCATATCCCTTCTCTGCCAGCAAGATTGCCATCACCTCCATCAACAGTTTGTCTACCACTCCTTCTCCTGCCAGGATGTCCTGCCACTCCGCCCCCCCCAGAACATGAAATCTACCTCCACAAGTTCATCTGCTGCCAGATCATTGAGAGTGGTTAGCAGCTATCCTGCCCCCCCAACCTGACCAATACCCAGGGTCATGGGCCTCTTGCTCTCCCTGGGCCCACTATCACTCTCAGTACCTCCTCCCTCAACTATACCAGAGTGCTCTCCCTCCACCCCAACCACCAATCCTCCAAGTGAGATATCTGGAACTCCAAAACTCACACACTGAGTCCCCTTCATCACCATATCCTCCCTCTCAGCCTCCTGCATCAACTTGCTAGCTAAGGACTCTCCTGTTCCAGCCTAGTCTCCTTCCTCCTCATCCAGATCTATAAAGAACCCAGGCTCATCTTCTCCAATAATCTTCTTTTGCCTGAGGGCATGCTGTGAAGTCTCTAAGCCACCAGTGAACCCTAGTGGAGGCACCATCCCTGCACCCATCCTCTCCCTATAGCTTGCCAGTAGTTTCTTCTGCATCCACCTCCCCTGCTCCCTCTCCCATGCCTTCTTATCCACTTGCACCTTCCTGCCATTATTCTCCTCCACTACCATTACATCCTCAAAGGCTACTCAGGCCTTCACCCTCTGCTCCACAGCCCCTTCCAGCTCTCACAATGTCATTGGTAGATCCTTCTCCTCCTCCTCAGTCCCCCTAACTCTCGACACCTTGCACTTAACTGGATCCTACTTCAGAGCCCTTGGTCAGTCACTCGCCTTCCTTTTTTTTTTTTTTTTTTTTTTTTTTTTTTTTTTTTTTTTTTTTTTTTT
>RQIL01014643.1:0-10919 GCA_003951145.1 Jimgerdemannia lactiflua | reverse complement strand
CTTTATTATATTTATTTATAGTATTGTAGTGGGCTACAGAAATCATAGCATTCAAAATTGCTACTTTGCCATATACCATATCAAGTGCACTAAGCAACCAAGACTACTTTACTGTACTAACTTGTATAAATAACCAGACATATCAAAAAAAGATGTTTACCCATATAGGACCCATACACTGTACAGCACCTATATACTGTACAGTACCTGAATACTTGTACTAGAATAGAAATACCTGATATAAAGAGTATTCTATAATTAGCCAGATAGTAACCAGGTAGCAACTACAATGTATAAAATAGCCCAGAGATAAGAGTGAATAAACCTTAGTCTAAAATTGAATCCAAAGCAAAAGACAAGTCTGCCTGCCAAATACACTTAGATGAAATGCCTGCCAAAAGCTCCTTGGTCCTAAAGATTAGATAGCAATACTTAGAAGATATGCCTGCTGACAAGCTACTATTAAAAGGAGATTGTGAGCATTGGCTCTTCATTTCCACTCCAGTCCACTTTCTGATGTAAAGAAGTCTGCTGTTTTTGGTTTGCTTGCCAAATAAGTCTGAAATCTGCCAGTTTTAGCCTGCCTCTCAAAGCCAGTCATCCAATATAACTTTGAAGCCTGAAGAAGTTCACTCTTTTGATTCTTACCAGAATAAGTCTGAAAATCTGCATCATTCCCCATTTTGTCCACCAATCTGCCATATACTGCCAATCTGTCTTGTTCAGTCCACCACATCTCTATCTGCTGATCTGCCATGCTTCACAGAATCTGCCTTGCTCCAACCACCTTGTTCAAGTTCACATTTTTGTACACTGATCTGCTACATTCTACCAATCTATATCATTTATCTATATTATTTGTCTGTACTTATTCAAGTAACCTGCAATGCCCACTCAGTTGCATCATCCATGTAACCAAACTGCACTTAAGAAACCTGCTGCCTTTAGTCTGTTCACAAAAATCATCTCATCTGCAATAGCCATCTACCAGAAAGGGAATCCAATTGACAAAAGATCACCATCATGCATCCAGAGATCCCACACCCTTAAGGAAACTGATCATCAGATTCCCAGAGAGCCCACTTTTAAAGAAATCTGCCAAACTCGCTGTACACAAGATTGCTGAGTGATACAAAATTACCCATTGATTATCTACAACACACAAAGAACTGTCACTCACCCAAGAACACTGCCAAATTAGAAAATTGCATGCAGAAAGTCTCCAGCTATTAAATATTATACCACTAAACACCAGTATCAGTACCAACATCAGTAACAGACCTATAAACCTGAATATTTTGTTGCTATTTAACAAAGTAACTGTGAGTTCAAGCAAATCTATACAGCCATCCAACCTTGTAATTTTCCTCCATTGAGCCAGGCACATTACATTTGGGGGCTCAACTGGGAAAGATTCAGAAATCTGCAGATACACTCTCCACTGGGAAAGATTCAGAAATCTGTAGACACACCCTCAACTGGAAAGATTACAAATCAGCAATCTACATGACTTTTCCTCTCACAGAATCCAACCTTCAACCTATAGACCAGTACTACTGCAACCTTTGATACTGCACCAATCTCAGCTATTACAGGTATAACAATTCTGGTTTCTTAAATGAGGAAGTGACTAAATTCTAAATGTTCAAAGTAGCTCAAAGAGTTACTAAGAGTTCAGGAAGATCTTGTGGTTTCTAGGAGAAAATATTCTGAGCTTTATTTGAGAGAACAGAGAGAATATTTATACAAGATCTGAAAGAAGGACCCAGAAGAATCTGAGTAATCAATGGAAATACCAAGAAGAAGGTTTTCAGCAATAATGATATATAAAGATCTGCAATGTTCCATGAAGTTCCATGACTAGCTAAGACTGGAACAGAAGTGACAAGAAAGTTCTAGATGTGGCTTAGTGCTAAGAAAGGATTTCTAATCATTCGAAATGTGCTGGAAAGTTACAGAAAGTGCTAGAAAGACAAAGAAAAAGAAATAAACTATGCTAAAATGTTACAACAGGAGAAAAAATTCCAGCATTACAAAGTATTTGGACAGGAAGAGATGTAATTACCTTCAGAATTGGATACCACTCAGCATCAGAAGGATCTGATACTGCAGAAGCCAGCACTGCATAAAATCCTCTACTAGTAGATAAACCAACTAGAGATTTTGATGAGCTCACACCAGATGAAATAGACAACACCAACTAAGACTTTGAAAACCTTGTCTGAGACCTCAACAATCATCTTGAAAGATTCCCACCAAGAGTCTTCCCCGATTTACCTAGACCAGTAACCCCAATCCAAAGAATCCAACTCACAAGACTCCCCAGAATAGTACCAATAAGAGCACCATCTCTTGGATCCCTTGCACCTTCAAGCTCATATCCATCAACAACCAATAACTCAGAATCAGAGCCAGAAATCAAAACAAAATCAGATGACAGTGATGATGAAATGGGCACAACTCTATCCACATTTGCAGGATACCCAGAGGAGGATCTAAGAGAATTTATAGATGCAATTGAAGGAATAGCAGCCCTGAGAGATTTATCTACCCAAAGATGAATCAATGTCTTCAAGGCACAACTGAGAGAACCAGCCAAAGATATCTTCACCAGAACTGCAAATGATGTCAACACAGATCTAGGAGATGTCATGGAAAATACAAGATCAGAAGAAGAACAATATGAGACCATGCAATACTGGATTATTGAAAAGTATGCAGGAAATAAAACCTGTGACAAGGCCCAAGAATCCATCATGGGAATGAAGATGAATCTTGGAGAATCCCCAAGAGCATTCTTCACCAGAATCTAGAAGAGAATGCATGCTGCTGGATTCAATGCTACCAATCAAGATATCATTGGTCCAATGACCTTTATGAATGGAATTCCACCCAATATTGCTCAACATGTCTGAACCCTGGGCATCAGGAAGCCTGAGGAGCAAGTAGATGCAGCCCAAGGATACTTTGATGTCAAACAAGGAGTCACCTGGACTGACAATCGAAAAGAAGACAAGGAGGACCTCTTGGTCAAGGCCCTGCAAGGAATCCTTCAAGGAGAATCAAAAGGAGAAAAGCCCACCAAAGAATGGAAGAAGGACAAGAATGAGATTCAAGACCTCAATTCAAAGTAGACAGACTGGTTGGGCAGATTGAAAGACTCACCACATACAAAAATCGGGACTTCCAGCCAAGATATTCCCTAAGCAAAAATCGGAATTTCCAGCCAAGCTATCCACATGAAAATCGGGACTACCAGCCAAGATACCCCCCATGTGAAAATCAAGATTACCAGAGGAATTATCCATCTTCTGATAGTCGAAACTATCCTCCAAAAAATAGGGCACAAGTCCAATACTACAAGTGTGGACAGCAAGGACACGGACACTATGCCCCTGAATGCAATAACCAAGACAGCTCAAGGAATTCTGAACCACTAAACCAAAAGGATACCCACAACAAGAGGACAGAATCTCACCCAGTAGAAGACTATGAGCAGAGAGACAGTGAAGAATACAGTGACCTGGACTTGTACCCAACCAAAGCTGAATATGGAGAAACAGTCTATCCAGTAGAAAAGAGAAAGAGAGCAGTAGGCCACCCCAGAAAACCACACAAAAGAGCAAGCAGAAGAATCATTCAAGATGAAGATGAAGAGGAGCAGGTTGATACACCTCCCCATTCTCCTTCACTCTTTATTTCTGGAGCTACTATCAATGGAGAAGATCCTCTACCAGAATCTACTGATGAAGAAATGGGAGAAGAACCAGAATCAGAAACCAAGACTCCAAAGTCCAAGAAGAAATACATCACAAAGACCATACCCCAGGACATCTATAATGAAGCCTGGAAGAAGATCCAAGAAGCTAAGATGGAAGTCCCACTCTTGCAGTTCCTTCAATTGACACTTTCTGGAGTAAGGAAAAAGTTGCTGTGAACCATCAGATCTTACACAGGAAGAGTCCCCATTCCCCAAGAAGAACTGGCAACCCCAGCAGTATAAGCTGCAGAAAGACATGTCAGCACCTACTTGTTTGGAGAAATTGGAGGCCAGAAGGAGAAAATCCTTATTGATATAGGAGCAGCTCTATGTATCATTGCCAAGAAATTCCTGGACAGTATTCAATGGCCCATTGATGGACCTTCTAGCCTCAGCATCACAGTAGCAGATGGAGCCTGAACTTAACCTCTGGGAGAGCTCCAAAATATCACTATCACTCTTGAACACATTCAGTTGGCCATCCCCAAGGCAGTTGTGACTGAAGCTATCACTTATGATATGATCCTTGGCACCAATTGGATGTAGGAGATGAATGCAGATGTCAACATTGGTCAACAAGTTCTCAAATTCGACTACAGAGGAAAGAAGTACTGAGTCAAGATCACTAGCTTTGAGCCATCAAAGAAAAAGAAGGTGACTATTCAAGAAGAATATGCCAGCAGTGAAGAATCCACTACAGAGGAGGAAGAAGAAGAGGACTCAGAAAATGACAATGACCCCAGACTGAGGCCCCAAATCAACATGGTAGAAGACAGACCAGAAGATAATATGTTGGCACAAGATACTATCCCCATCACAATCGGAGCCATTGTTGGAGAAGCTAGAGGATGCACCAAATGCCTCCAAAGACAAAAATGTGAGGAACATTCATCCAGACATGTGGGAATTCGAAAAATCCCTGGTACTACATGTCCTAAATATGGGAAAAAGAAGAAGAGATGCCTTCACAACACTCAGTCAAAAAGCCATATATAAGTCATGCCCAATCCTGAAATTGAAGCAGCAGAAGTAGAAGTAATTTGGGACCAACCACCAGAGGAAGAAAATGATGGCATTTCCGAAAATGAAGAGCTCCCTGCAATTGTTTCATAGGATAATCTGAACTGGGCACCACAAGAAGGAGATGCTGATAACACTCCCTGGAGTGAAGAAGAGGCTGGATCCAGTTCACAGCCAGTCATCTCAAGGCCTGAAACCCATTAAGAGAAAGCCTTCCAAATAGGCAAATGCCCCCATCAAGTCGTTTTCCACTCACCAAGAGACTACTGCTATCAATGCCATATACTGGACCAGCAGTCCAGGCAGCCTATTGAAAGGGAATCTCTGAAAATCATTGCAGAAGGAATCTCATTCCAAGAATAAGTCACCATACTTGCAAAGAGAAAAAATGGATTAAGATTCTACACTCAGACAGAAGTAATACCCCTGTCTACCCTCCCACCAAAGTATGATGTGAATGGATATAGATTTCTGAAGCTAGGAGAAATTGAAGAAAGAAAGAAGCACTTCCTAGCCATAGAATACTGCCATCATGGAAAACACCCCAGATGCTGGTCTTATCAACATGAAAAGATCCATCTCAGCAAATATGTGATCATACACACACTCAAGAGAGGAGATGACTGAGCAAAGATTCGAAAGGAGAAAAAGAAGAAGCCTACAAGGAAGGTCCTCAAGATATATGACTTAGGAGAAGATATTCTGGCTTTCATTTACCATGCAAATCACTAAGGATGGATAGATGATGCTATCAATTTCATGGAAGTCTTGGATCCCACTGGAAAAAGAGGAATCAATTACCTTCAAGCCCCCTCTACTGGAGCAAGATGGCCACACCTAGACATCAGAGGTTAGAGATCCAAGGCCACAGAAGTCTCAGCCCATGGATAGCCTACACTTGGCAAGAATATTGCACAGTTTACCCTGCTTCACCCCAATACATTTTCACCAAAAAAGACACACTAAGAAGATGTTAGTTATGATCTCAGCAGTCTTTATGATACTACTATGGGCCCTGAAAGTACAAAGCTCATCAGAACCAGTGTTGCCATGCAACCACCAAAAGGAACTTACATCCAGCTGACCTTAAGATCTGGATTAGCCCTTGAAGGACTCTCTATTAAAGGAGGAACCATTGATCCAGGATACATAGGTGAAATCAAGTTATTTTAAGAAATGGAAGTGATGAATGAATTCGAATCCACAAAGGAGACAAAATTACACAGGCAGTCTTTCTTGAATATAAGACTCCTCAGCTACAGGAAGTATCCAAGCTCACTCAAGGAACCAGACAAACTAAAGGATTTGGAAGCTCAGACAAGAAGGAAGTACACCTCCTTCAGGTCAGCCAATTCAAAGAAAATGCTCCTCAGCAAGTTATCTGCCAACCAGTGAAGCTCCACAAGAACCTCATCCTTGAGCCAGGAGAGCAGACCACTATTGAAATCTTTGCACCACCAGATTCCAGAAATCTCTTCTTCAAACTCAATGAAGAAATCCGAAATCTGCACATAGAAGGGTGCACATTCCCTGACAAGATGAATCCAGTATACTCTTGAGCAACCAACACAAGTTGGGACAACATCATCTTGCCAAAATGAACTATCATTGGTCACCTTGTGCCCTACCTCAACTGAACACACAGAGAAGTTTATGAATTAAACTTACAGAGAAATGGCAAAAGGTCACAGAAGAAAAGAAAGGCCCCTCTGCGACCTAGGAGAAAGTAAAGCAGACACCTCAGCCAGAACAACAATTGACTGAACTCCTTTATAAATATCAGGACATCTTTACTATAGACTATGGCAACCTACCATACAACCCATCATACCACCACAGTATAAATATAGGAAATGCGATACACATCTAACAGAAACCATACAGGATACCCCACAACTTGAAGACATTCAAGAAAGAACACATACAGGAACTCTTGGACAATAGAGTCATCCGACCCTCTACCAGCCCTTGGGCCAGCCCTATACTTATTTTACCAAAGAAAGGAGGATGGAGACTTATTGTAGACTTCAGGAAACTGAACACAGTAACCAAAAAAGATGCATACCCCTTACCCTGAATTGATGACCTTCTGGACCAGCTACAAAATGTGAGATACTTTAGCAGTATAGATCTATTTGCAGGATTCCATGAGATATCAATGGACCCCAAAGACATTTAAAAGACAGCTTTCCTTGCCCTAAGAAAATTGTTTGAATACCTCTGAATGCTCTTTGGACTATGCAATGCACCCCTAATCTTTCAGCAAATGATGAACTCAGTATATACTCCACTCATCCACTACTGCCTAATTGTTTATGTGGATGATTCCAATATCTACTCAGCAAATTTCGAAGACCACCTGTAAGACCTTGAAGAGTTTTTCAAACTCCCCTGACAAAACCATCTGAGACTCAACTCAAAGAAGTGCTACTTTGGAAAACAGAAGCTTGAATTCCTTGGATTCATAGTCTCTAAAGATGGAATATATGCAGACCCCAAAAAGATTGAAAAAGTCAACAACTTCCCTGTCCCCAAGGCCCTGAAGGAAGCCCTATCCTTTCTGATGTTTGCATCCTACTACAGGAGATTAATCAAGAGATTTGCCAAAATCTCTGCCCCAATCTGAACCTTGTGAAAGAAAGGAGTAACATTTCAATGAAAAGAACCACAAGAAGAAGCCTTCCGAAAACTACAACACTGCCTGACCTCTGCACCAATCCTAGTCTGACCAGATCTACAGAAACCTTTCATTCTATATACTGATGCATCCAAGAATGGTCTTGGAGCAATCCTTGCACAAGAAGGACCTGACAAACAGCACCATGTGATAGCTTATACAAGCAGAGCTACCAACAAGCAGCAGACCAATGTGGGAGCACCAAATTGAAATGCCTTGCAGTCATATGGGCTGTCACCCTGTTCAAACATTATCTCATTGGAAGAAAGTTCACTCTGATCACAGACCATGCAGTTCTCAAATAGTTACTATACCAAAAAGACCCTACTGGAATTCTTGTCTGATAGATCCTTATTCTCCAAGATTATGAAATTAACATTATCCACAAAGTGAGAAGAACTTACAACAATGTTGATGTTCTTTCCTATATGACCCAATGAGCCAAAGAAAGGGTATACCTTGGAACTGCACCCTCAAAGAAGTTTCCATGACTATCAAGGAGCAAGAAGACCTCATCTGACAAGAACACCAGAAAGCCCACTAAGGACAGATAAACACAGAAGACAAGATTCGAAAAAATTATCAACATTGGCCCCACCTCAGAACACAAGTCTGAAACATTATCCAGAAGTGCAACATCTGTCAGAAGTATCAAGGAAAGAAGAACTACCAAGCCCCTCTACAACTGATTCCCCCACTCACTCACATTTTCCAAAGATGGGGAGTAGATGTAATTGGACCCCTACCAGTAACACCAAAATGAAACAGATGCATCCTATTATTTATTGAACATCTAACCAAATGGCCCAAAGCATACCCCATGGAGATTGCAGATGTCCTGACCATTTTTGAACATCTGCATAATCTCACTCACTGATATGGACCCCCTGAAGAACTCATCTCTGACTAAGGAACTGAATTTGTGAACAACATAATCTCAAGTTATGCACAAATTCATGGGATTCACCTGAAAAGAACCACCTCTTAATACCCACAAACCAATGGAATGACCAAAAGAATGAACCAGACCATCAAGAATGAACTTGCCAAGGTTGATCCTACCAATTGGGATCTCTACTTAGTTGAAATCCTGTGAGAAATCTGAAACACCCCTGCTGCCTCAACCAAACAAAAACCCTTCAAAATGATGTTTGCCAAAAAGACCAGAACTGCTGACTATAAGAACCTTGGAAAACTTCTTAAAAAAGCAGATCAGCTGTGAAAAGATACCTAAAACTAGATTATCAAGGCCCAGGAAAGACAAAAGAAGTATTATGACCAGAAACAGAAGGATCAGAAGATCCAGATTGGAGATCAAGTCCTAGTTTGGAGAAGTGTGATTGAGACAAACTTTGCTACCAAACTGGAACCAAAATGGGAAGGAGCATACCTTGTATATAACATCAGAGAAACCAGCATCTATATAAGAAGCATGGATGGATGAATCTTGAGAACTCCAGTTCACATCAACTGCCTCAAGATTTACCTGCACAAACCATGACTCAGAGAATAGACCAGTGCCTCTAGACCCTTATCCTCAGTTTATTTCAATCTCTACCAATTTCCCTGCCTCTATTCTGAGAAATCAATGGAAATGCTCTTCAAAAGATCCAGATTCACCAAGAGAATCTTATTCTGGCCAGATGTCTACTGCAAGTCCACCAGCTCCAGGCATACTATGCAATTGGTGAACAACTACAGAACCTTCCAGCTCCCAAACAGACCTACATCAGAAATACCACTAGTCTAATAAGAAGAGATACCATTGCTATAGACAGACTCTACATAATCTACAAAAAAAACATCACTGCCCTGATACAAGTTCAGTTCTCCTTATATGATATCCAGAAAATGAACCCAGTCACCTACCAGAGCATCATCCACTATGTTGAAATCCTGTTTCCAGAGAAAGAAGAAGAACCCATAGAATGGAATGCCCAAAAACAGATGAAGACAATAGTGAAGATATTGATGCTGAAGATGCTTATAGTTATTGGAATGATGATTAAAGGATAGTCTCAGACAGACCATTCTTTAGTGGAGGCTGATATAGTAGGCTACAGAAATCATACCGTTCAAAATTGCCACTTAGCCATATACCATATCAGGTGCACTAAGCAACCAAGACTGCTTTACTGTACGAACTTGTATAAATAACCAGATATACCAAAAGAAGATATTTATCCATATAGGACCCTTAGACTGTACAGCACCAATATACTGTACAGCATCTGAATGCTTATATCAGAACAGAAATACTTGACATAAATAGCATTCTATAATTAGCCAGATAGCAACCAGGTACAACCACAATGTATAAAATAGCCCAGAGACAAGAGTGAATAAATCTCAGTCCAAAATTGAATCCAAAGCAAAAGATAAGTCTACTTGCCAAACACTCTTAAGAGAAATGCCTGCCAAATACCCCTTGGTCCTAAAGATTGGATTGCAATACTTAGGAGATATGCCTGCTGATAAGCTACTGTTAAAAGGAGATTGTGAGCATTGGCTCTTCATTTCCACTTCAGTCTACTATCTGATATAAAGAAGTCTGCCATTTTTGGTTTGCTTGCCAGATAAGCCTGAAATCTGCCAGTTTTAGCCTGCCTCTCAAAACCAGTCATCTGATGCAACTTTGAAGCCTGAAGAAGTTTGTTCTTTTGGTTCACTTACTAGAATAAGCCTGAAAAACTTCATCATTCTCCATTTTGTCTGCTGATTTGCCACATACTACTGATCTGCCTCATTCGGTCCACCACATCTCTATCTGCCAATCTGCTATACTTCACAGAATCTGTCTTATTCCAACTGCCTTGTTCAAGTTCACATTTTTGTATGCCGATCCACTGCATTCTGCCAATCCACATCATTCGTCTGCATTATTTGCCCTCACTTATTCAAGTAACCCGCAACACCCACTCAGCCACATCATCCATCTAACCAAACCATACTTAAGAAGCTTGCCACCTTTAGTCCATCCACCAAAATCATCTCATCCACATTAGCCATCCACCAGAAAAGGAATCCAATTGACAAAAGATCATCATTATGTATCCAGAGATCCTATACCCTTAAGGAAACTGATTGCCAGATTCTAAGAGAGCCTGCTTTTAAGGAAATCCACCAAATTTGCTGTACACAAGATCACCAAGTGACACGAAATTACCCACTGATCATCTGCCACACACAAAGAACCATCACCCACCCAAGAACACTATCAAATTAGGAAATTGTATGCAGAAAGTCTCTAGCTGTTGAATATTATACTACTAAACACCACTACCAGTACCAACACCAGTACCAGACCTATAAACCTGAACATTTTGTTGCTTTTTAACAAAGTAACTGGGGGCTCAAGCCAATCTACACAGCCATCCAACCTTGTAATTTGCATCCATTGAGCCAGGTACATTATAGTATAAATTGTAAGCTAGAATATAATTATCTATTATAAAAAGAGAT
>RQIL01014632.1:0-10920 GCA_003951145.1 Jimgerdemannia lactiflua | reverse complement strand
TTATTAGAAGAAATCTAGACTATAGACTAAAACTCTCTTCTACTCTTTACTGAGTATCAACCCCCCATTGTTTTAAGCTATCAAATTGTCCAGTAGTGCTATCACTTCAGCTATATAAGAGTGGTATTATATATCCTCATCTCAATAATACATAAGCCAGACTTGTCTACTCTTTGAAATAATTATATTATATCTAGCAATACTGAGACTAAATAAGAACTAGTCTTCAAACTCCAAGTAAAAGTCCAAAGTAAAGAAAAAACCCCCAACTAGCCAATAAATGGTAAAGACTAATATATAAAACCTCTCTTTAAAGAACTTATATAGAGAATAGAAAGAGATCCTTATCCCTCTCTCCAAGTTTGTAAGCCTTGATTATATTATCATATTAGCTCTTAGTTCTAGTCAGATACTACTAATAAAGGAAAACCCCACTTCTCAAGCCTGTAGGCCTCAATTATATTACTATATCAGCTCTTAGTTCTAGTTAAATATAGCTTTACCCCCTATCAATCAATCAAAAGATTCCACCAAATCAATATCTGCCACTTTCTGATAACTACTATTAATCTGATATCCAACTGATCCATCATTATTACTCTTCTTCTTATCTGTAACAGCTATCTCCTCTTCTATCTAATATTATCTAAAAAGTAGTCACTTATATCAGAACTGCATTTATATATCAGGAAGCTCTTCAAAGCTCAGAGAGCTCAATTATAGATACTGAAAACCTATAATTAGATATCAATCAGCTATCCTTAAATACCACCTACTAGTGATCAGTCAAATCTATCCATACTACTAGTATTTTATATTATTGATAAGTAAATTATTTTGCAGAACTATAACTTCATTATTCTGTTCTTCAAAGGATAAAAATATTGACTAAAAGATAAATAATTAGAAGGTTGGCCAATCATCTTTGATAATATTCTTTAATTATTAAGTAGCTTAAAGATAGATAGAAAATTGATAGATTCTTAATAATTCTTTTTCTTTAGATAATTCTTTAGTTTTAATATTAGTATTATATAACATAATAGTAGTTTTAATAATAAGGTCTGAAAATTCTTCTTTTTCTTCTTATACTGAGGAAACTTCTGAGACTTTTTAATTTGATTCTTATATAATATAATGTGAAGTCTGGCTAATAGGAGGGTAAGTTGCTGAGGTAGCTTTTATAGACATTTTAATGATAATCAGTAGTCAGTTCTTCAAAGATCTCTATTAGACTTATATATTAAATATTTAGTAGTTATCTTAGAATAATGTTATTTCAGAATTTTGACTTTCTATAATAATGTAGTTACTTCTAATATAATTAGCAATTCCAGCTTTCAATCCAATTAATATTCTTAGTAATAAGATAGATAATGTTTTAAGTAGTAATACTCTTTAGATATGCTATTAAGATATAATGAAAGATTTGATAAAATCAGAGAACTTACTTGATCAAATAACTTATAGTTAATAATTCAGTAATGAGATCTTTCTAATATTTTTCTTGAATTTTATTATGAAGATAGTATCTGATTTTATAATTATACCAAAGGATCAGTTGGTCAGTTGTATCCTTAAGTTATTATATCAGTAATCAATAAAATGGCCCAAATCTTCAATATAAAAGTTCAAATATTTAGTAGTATCAAGACACCAAATAGTCATCTTGATGACCTCAAAGATACAGACCTTGAAACTTAATAGATATATAGAATAACAGGTAGATTAACAGTTTATATGATATTATGAAACTATTGTATAATTAGATTATACTGATTCTTGAAGTAGAAAATTATAGTTCTTTAAATAAATATGGCTATTCTATAGATTTAGATCATTATTTCTTCATTGTATTGTCTATATATTCTGAGAGTTATTGAATAGTATAATATTTTAGCATAGTTTACTCTTTTTCTTTGTCTTTTCTAGTATCTTCCATAATCTTCCAGCATCTTCCAAATGCTTAGAAATCCTTTCTTGGTGCCAAGCCTTAGCTGGAATATTCTAGTCACTGCTATTCTAGTTTTAGCTAGTCATAGAACTTTATGAAACATTGTGGAACTTTATTTGTCATCTTTGCTGAGAACTTTCCTCTTGGCATTTCTATTGATTTCTTAGATCCTTTCAGATCCTTCTTTCAGATTTTATATAAATATCCTCTCTGTTCTAATAAATAAAGCTCAGAATATTTTCTTCCAGAAACCATAAGATCTTCTAGAACTCTGAGTAACTCTTTGAGCTACTTTGAACTTCTAGAATTAAGTCACTTTCTTACTTAGAAACTAGAACCATTATACTTGGTAGCAGCAGTTAAGTTACACCTTGCCTAAACAAGAAACCTCTCAAGAACTAGTTACAACACTATGTCTATAGATGCCAATATCTGGGGCAATAGTCTTTATAACAACTATATCTTACAGAATACACCCTATATTCAGCAAGAAGAGAAGGAACAGTCAATTCCTACTCAGTCATCTGGGACTCTCAAAAGTCTTTTGTATACCACATTGACTTAGATTTCTCAACTTCAAGACTGCTTGAACAAGAAGGAAGGCAAGACTGCTGTGTAGTCTACATCTATATCTCTACTGATATCTCCAGCAATAGTCACTATTAAGCCTCAGAAGCCTGATATCTTTGATGGCCAAAGAGAAGGACTGTCTACTGATACTTGGCTTTTCCAATTAGAGCAGTATGGTGAACTGACCAATTTGAATAAAGCAGTGCTAGTCTAATTTGCCACCACACTTCTTTGAGGGAATGCTGTAATCTGGTGGTGAAATCATATCCAGAACACAAGATACTCTGGCCAAATCAAGGTCTGGGGTGAATTCTCAGATACTATTCAAGGCTAATTCAAATCTATCAATAGTGCCAAGGTCACATAAGACTGCCTGGAAAACATTAAACAACTCAAGTCTGTGTAAGTATATAATGTACAATTCCTATCTATCCTACTGAAGCTACCTCATATCACTGAAGACAAGAAGATTGATAAGTATATTCAAGATCTGAAAGAACAAACTCAAGTTCATATTGAACTAAAAGAGCTCAAAGACCTAGATACTGTAATGAAAATTACTAATAGGTTCAATATCATTATCTATAGTAGCCACTTTAAGCAGAAGAGACTGCCATTCAATAACAACCACAGAAGGGAGGAAACCAAAGTCAGAACTATTGGACCTGCCCTCATAGATCTAGACACCATTGATAAGAATAAGAAGAACAAGCTTATACCTAAGGAAAAGGAGTGTCTCAAGAAGGCTGAAGCCTGCTTCTTTTGCTATCAGCCTGGCCACATTGCCACTAAATGTCCCAAGAAAACTACTGAACCCAAGAGGATTCTGGTTCTGTCAAAAGATACTTAAGGTCAATCAGTCAAACAAGAAGTTGTACTCAATTTCATACAAATCGACCCCAAGGCCCAGATCTCTCAACTACAGTCAGAAGGAGCCATTGGTTTAGACCTTCAATCCATATAATAAGTCACTATTCCTGCCCATGAAAGAAGGCTCATTCCAACTGGCCTAGCAGTCGAAATACCCAAGAAACATTATGCAAGAATTGTATCAAGATCTGGTCTCAGTATCAAGTACTTACTGGATGTCAGTACTAGAGTCATTGAACCTGACTTCTGAGGAGAAATGCAAGTCCTACTAGTCAACCACAAGAACCAACCATACACTATCAATAAAGGTGACAGAATCACACAGCTCATTCTGAAGTGAGCCACTCTGCTTATCATCAAAGAAGTTACTAATTTATCTCCAACTAAGTAAGATCAGAAAGATTTTAGCAGTACTGACTAAGTTACTAGCATAGCTGAGAACCAAGCCAACTTAATGCTCACCTTCAAAGGTCTAGTCAAATGTCAAGAACTAGATGTCCTTATAGACAGCAGAGCTGTTGGAAACTTCATCAACAAGAACTTTATCAATAAGCTCAAGATTCTTACCAAGCCAGCTGACAAGAATGGTGGAGTTGTCACTACTGATGGCACCACTCTATCAATTGACTCAATTGCTGCTAAACTTCCCCTCAAGATTCAGAAGTACTGGGAATATTTAGATTTTAAAGTAGTACTCCTAGGAGATCATGACCTAATCTTAGGCAAACCCTAGCTTATATGATACAATCCACACATTGATTGGACGAAGAATGAAGTTACTCTAATTCAAGATGGAGTCAATATTACTATCAAGCCAGATAAGATTCAGATGAAAACTCTGATTGCAACTCTCTCTGCAATTCAGTTCAAGAAGGCTCTCAAGAAAGCTATCTATGCCTTTGTTGCACTGATCTGATCTAAGAAAGAGGTCAAGAAGCTATCAATCAGCAAAAGTGTCAAGCTACTGCTGAATAAGTATAAGGATGTCTTTTCAGACAAACTACCTGGTCTACCATCTTTAAGAGCCCATGATTATGAAATCAAGCTGGTATCTGATGCAGCCATACCCAAGAAGAAGATATATTGCATATCACTACTTGAAATTGAAGCAGTCAAGAAAGAACTCAACAAACTCATTAAGTGAGGAGCCATTCAGTCAAACAAGTCACCCTTTGGCTCCCCAGTCCTATTTGTCAAGAGGAAGGATGATACCTTGTAAATATGCATAGACTACCATACACTCAATAAGATTACTGTCAAGAACCATTACCCATTACTGCTCATTGATCAAATCTTTGATACCCTTAAGAATCCAAGTATTTCACCAAGATTGATCTCACCTCTAGATATCACCAAATTTGAATCAAACCAGAAGACATACTCAAGACTGCCTTCATGATATTATTTGGACTTTATGAATTCCTAGTCATGGCCTTTGGTCTTACCAATATGCCAGCAACCTTTCAAGATCTTATGCAAACCATCTTCAAGGACCAACTCTATATCTTTGTACTTGTATACATTGATGATATTCTGATCTTCAGTAGTACTGAAGAAGATCACCTCAAGTATAGTGAATAAGTTCTCAAGATTCTCTGTGAATATAAGCTATATACAAAGCTTAAGAAATGTGAATTTTTCAAGAATTAAGTTGAATATCTTGGACATATTGTATCAGCCAAAAGAATCCAAGTATATCTAAGGAAAATACAAGCCATCTCTCTCTGGTAACTTTCACATTACATGAATTTCCACACATACTTTCAACATACTTTTTATCATTTCTTGGAGAAAACTCTTGAGGTGATGGTAACTAAGTAAGGTTCTGATAAGTGTACTGGTGTGGGAGTTGGACCAGCCCTCAAATGGCAGTATGGCAAGGAAGAGATAGGTTTGGGGCCAGGGTTCTTTGGACTGTTGATGAGTGGAGGAGCAGGAGGGGGGCAGGAGTTCAGTATAAAGGTAGGGGATGGTGAGGCAGTAAGTTTTGCAGTGGCTGTCAAGAATGGTGGAGGAGAAGAGAGGACTGATGGATAGAAAACAGTGGGAAAGAGAAAGGGGAAGTCTGGAAGTACTGAGGGAGCACTCTCTGGAGGAGAGAAGGTGGGGGCTGGGGGAGGTATGACTGGTATAGTGACTGAGACTGCTGATGGTAGTGTGATGGCCAATCTGGAAAAAAATCCAGATGTGACTGCTAATGGTGGCAAGGAGAGCCAGGGGGGTTTGGAACTGGTGTGCAGGGACGATTTGTCATATGGTGTAACAGACCTGGTGGTGGTACCATTGCTCAAGAAGTTGATCTCTAAATTTGCAGTCACAGTGAGCTTCCAGGGCTTGGCAGTGACAGTGAAGGTGGTTTGGGGCTACTGGGGAAGCAGCTGATAGATGTGGCATCAGTGAAGTTCCTGAAGGGGCTGGAGGGAGTTGAGGTTGGATTTGTGGAGGAGAAACACCTAGTGGAGGCTCTGTTGAAGAGAATCACAGTGGGTGAGGTTGTGGTTCCAATGTTGAGGTGCTTGCACTGGAACCCTAGAGTAGTGCACCTAGTGGTCAAGAGGGTCCCTACAGTATTAGTGGAGGAGATGAGGGGCAGGGTCAGTGAGGTAATGAAGAAGTATGGGGATGTTGTTGATATTGGCTTTCAGATGTGGGAGGGAATGACATTCAGGACAGAAGATATGGAGGTGAGACTGAGAGTGGCTGGAAGGAAAGCAATGGGGAAGGTGAGTGACTGGCTGAGGGCTTTGAAGTAGAACCCAGTTGAGTGCAAGGTATTGAGAGTGAGGGGGACTGAGGAGGAGGAAGAGGATCTACTGACAGTGTTATGGGAGCTGGATGGGGCTGTAGAGCAGAGGGTAAAGGCCTGGAAGGCCTTTGAGGATGTGATGATAGTAAAGAAAATTGATAGCAGGAAGATGTGAGTGGATAAGAAAGCATGAGAAAGGGAGTAGGAGAGGCAGGTATAGAAGGATCTACTGGTGAGCTTTAAGGAGAAGATGGGTGCAGAGATGGTGCCTCCACCAGGGTTCATTGATAGCCTTGAGAGCTTGCAGCATGCCTTTAGGCAGAAGAAGATTATTGGAGAAGATGAGCCTGAGTTCTTCATTGATCTGGATGAGGAGGAGGGAGATTGGACTGGAACAGAAGAGACCTCAAGGAGTGTTCTGGGGCAAGAGAATGAGAGAGAGGATGTGGTGATAAAGGGGACACAGTATGTGAGCTTTGGAGTTCCTAATGTCACACTTGGAGGATTAGTGGTTGGGGTGGAGGGAGAGCACTCTAATGTGATTGAGGGAGGGGATGCTGAGGGTGCCAGTGGGCCCAAGGAGAGCAAGAGGCCTATGACCCCAGGTGTGGGTTGTATTAGGGGGGCAGGATGGCTGCTGGCCACTCTCAATGATCTGACAGTAGACAAACTTGCTGAGATAGATTTCCATGTTCTGGGAGGAGAGGAGTGGTAGGAAATCCTGACAGAAGAGAGAGTGGTGGACAAACTATTGATAGAGGTAATGGTGATCTTGTTGGTGGAGGAGGGGTATGAGATAGATGCAAAAAGGAAAGCCAAGTTGAGAGAGGAGGCTGGATGAGTGGTGGAAGACTATTGGGAGTCAAATGATGGGGCTGATCTGTAGCAGTCAGTCTGTAAAGACTACAGGAAAGAGACAGAGAAGAAAGATAATGAGGATGCTCAGGAGGTTGTGGCTGCATTGGTAAGAAATAAGACTGAGGAGGAAGAGGTAGAGGCAGAGTGTCTCTTGGACTTATCTAGGATGGACATTGAACTAGAAGTTTGAAGGAGCTGGGAAAGTAGTACTATCTACAAACATTTTTTCCTATAAACAGTACAACTAATATTTTATCTTTGAATGTCAATGGGCTGTAGGGTGTGAGGTGACATCAGAATATGTTTGAATGGCTATAAGAATTGGAGGCAGATCTTTTTCTACTGTAGGATGTAAGATGTGAAGAGGAGGGGGACAGGCTGAATTAAACTAGAGAATGGGGTGGGGTGGCTGAATAGTGTGGAAGTGTTGGGATCTTGATATGCAGGAGTAAAGGAGAACTGGTGGACATTGGTGGATGGAGCGATCATCTAGTTTGGGAAATATGGAAGAGACCAGGGTGGGGCCCAATTGTAGTTGGATCATATTACTGTCCAGTAGTCTGGAGTGAGAGAGTGGACTGGCTGGAAGGACTGCTGGAAAAGGGGTCTCTGATGGAAGCTGGAGTGGATATCCTGGGTGAGGATTTCAATATGGTGCGGGATGCCACTCTGGATCAGTCTGATGGAGGAGTTGGAGTAGTTGGTCACAGTGGTGGGCTGGGCAGATGGGAGGAGATTGAGAGGCTGAGCACTCTGAGTGATGTGGGGAGGGCCAAGTGGGGAGTGGATAAAGTTTTCACCCATTGGATTGATGGACTTGGATTGAAGATTGATTGTGTGCTTTTGGCTGACTGCTGGGGAGAAGATATATAGCAGGAACTTGGGGTAGTCTGGTGCCCCTGGTTGGACCATTGGGGGTGCTAGCTTTGGGAGCAGTGGGGAGGAGCCTGGACATTGGTGACTCAACTGTGCCCTGCTGGCAGATGGGGACTTGTGAGAGAAATGGGAGGGAGAGGTAGTGTCTAGCATGACTAGATGGAGGAAGAAGGGGGCTCCAGTGGGGCTCCAGTGGGTAAGACTGAAGGAAGCAGCAAGAATGTACTGGGGTGAGGCTGGTAAACAGAAAGAAAGGCTTCAGCAGATGAAGGGGAAGTGGGCATCTCATTGGATGGAGGAGCTATTATGGCAGTGGTCAGAGTTGAAGGAACACAGGAGAGAGGAGGAGGAGGAGGATTGGTGGGAGGCATGAGTGAGGATGGAGATTGAGGAGCTGAAGGGAGTCTAGAGGATAGAAAAAGAGAGCCATGTATAGGGCATAGTGGCAAGGCTTAGGTGGCAGGGACTGGAGAAAAAAGAGAGGCCAACAAAGTACCTCTCTAGGTTATTAAGGGTAAGAAAAGTGAAGCAGAGATGGGAGGGAATCATCAGAGGGGATGGCTGCTTAGTGACTGGGGTCCAGGGGATCCTTGGAGAGCTTAAGAGTTATTGGGGGAAGCTGTGGAGTAAGAAGGAAGGAGGAGCAGACAGTGAGGCCATTGTGAATTGCTTGGAGGACTGGTGCCCCCTGGAGGTAGAGGGGCTTGGAGAGTTGACAAGACCAGTTAGAGAAGAGGAGATCCTGCAGGTCCTGGCAGCTACTAAGTCGGAGATGGCACCTAAAGAGAATGGGCAGCCATGGGACTTCTGGAAGAAGATGGTGAAGGTGGAGGAGGTATGCCAGGAAATGAGAGATATATGTGATGAGGTGATTGAGTCCAGGTCTTGGCTAAGTGGTCAGAAGTTGGAGTTGGTGGTGCTTCTATTCAAAGATAAGGGGCAGAGAGAGGACTGGAAGAACTGGTGACCAATCATGCTCCTGGATATGGACAGAAAGTTGTCATGAAGGTATTGGTAGCAAGACTACAAGTAGTGGCACAGCAGGTCCTGAGAGAGGAGCAGCAGGGCTTTGTTGGGGGATGGTTGATTAGGAATAGCACAGCATGGGTGCATGGAGTTATTGAAGGGGCAAGGGCTGCTGAGGTAGATGGCAGGTTGGTTTTCTTGGATCAGAAGAAAGCTTATGATAGGGTGTAGCAAGTCTGGCTGAGGAAGGTACTGAAGAGGATTGTGATTCTGGAGGAGCTGGGGGATGCAATCATCTGCCTTCTGGAGGATAGTCAGGCAGCAATCATGGTGAATGGGCACAGGGGGGCTGCCTTCTCCCTTGGGTGGGGGGTTCCCCAGGGGGACCCCCTGTTACCCATTCTGTATACTCTGTCCTTAGAGCCATTGTTGGACAGGGTCAGGAGGAGAGTCGAAGGGCTGATGGTGCTGGGCATGAACTGGAAAGTGGGGGCCTTTGCAGATGATATTATGGTGGGCCTGGGTACTATTGCAGATATGACAGAGCTTAGGGAGGCTGTAGGATGGTATGAACAGTGCTCTGGACAGAAGCTGAACTGGCTTATTGGAACAATTGTCCCCCCTGGGGAGATAGTGTAGTACCTGGGGATCTTCTCTCAGTGTATGGATCAGTCCTGCCCAAGGCTTGGTGGGAGGTGAAAGTGAGAGTGTGGAGAGATGTGCTGAGGAGCTGAGAAGGGTGACATATTTCTCTAGCTGGTAGGGTAACTATTTTGAATATTTACTAGATACTGAAGCTGTGGTATTTGGCATACCTTTTGGACTTTCTGGCATAGGTGGTCAAGAGGCTGCTGAAACTAGTGAGAGAGTGGATCTGGGCAGGCCACCAAAGTCAGATTAAGTGGGAGGTCTGGTGATACTGGTGGAAAGAAGAGACCTGGGCCTGGTGGACTTCTGGAAGTATCTACATTGCCTACATGCCTGGTGGTTGAAGAGAGCAGTAATGCTAAAAGAGGGTGGATGGGTCCCACTGATGCAGAAGGTGTGGGAGGTGAGGTTTGCCCCCCAGAGGTCTTCTGGAGACCTTTCAGTATTGGTAGAGGGGAGAGGAAGTAGAAGACTCTGATATAGGGGGTTCTGGTGGGGGGTGGCTGAGGGAGTATATAGAATTGGCATTAGGTAGGAGGGCTATACTGCAGCAGAGCAGCAGGGGGGAGAAGGGTGGCAGTGGTATAGACTGCTGCTGGGTGGTGTGCCAGCAATAGACTTTGATTTAGAAGATGGAGTGGAAAGTCAAGGTGGTATGGGGCAGGACCTTTGGCTGGAGAGATGGTAGTGAGTGGGGATCGAAGAGGAGTGAGATTGGAGAGGATTGTGGATCTGGAGTGTGGAGATGAAGAAGTAGCTACCCTCCTAGTTTTGGGTGATGTGGTGGAGGGTGCTAAGGCGAAATGTGATGCTGAACTTCAGGTCAGGTCATCTGGTCCCAGGGGGGGGCCTTTGAGTGTAAGGAGTGTCAAGGAGTAGGGTAGGAGAAAGGGGTGGTGAAGACTCTAGAACACTGGCTCAGGGAGTGTGAGGTACTGGATGGGTTCTGAGAGATAATAGAGAGTAGATTGGGTGGGTGCTACAGGAGTTGGGGTATTGGTTGCTAGGAGGTGTTAAAGAAGAGAATGCTGGGGGGGGGTTGGTGATGAATGGCTCATACTGGGGTGGGCTTTGGCAATTTGAATAGGGCTTGCAGATTACTGGCAGGTGGTGTTTGAGAAGAGAAGGTTGATGTCAAGGGAGGAGAAGGTGGTGAGGTGGGAGGGCCTACTAGTGGACTTGCTGTCAGGGTGGCAGAAAGGGTGAGGCCCACAGAGGGAGTGCTGTCAGAAACTAGTAGAGACCATTTGTAATAGGAGTGAGGAGAGGGTATGAGTTGAGGGTAGAGAAGTTGTGTTTGCAAAAATAAGAGTAGGGGGGCACATGATGAAAGGGATGGGATAGGATAGAGTTGGCAAGAGGCTACCAGTGTGGTATGAGGACACCTCTGATGTTATAGATAGTTAATAAATAGGGCTATGGCCTATAGAAA
>RQIL01014621.1:0-10921 GCA_003951145.1 Jimgerdemannia lactiflua | reverse complement strand
ATTTTTATATATATTTTATAAAAACTTAATTTATGACTTAAAGTTGTCAATTTTCACTTTCTCATCTATTAACCAAATGGCCAAACTCTAACAACCCTAATAATAAGATATGGCTTATATGATGTATGTGATATTATCTCTATCCTGCAGAATTACATGGAGCTCCTAAGCTGAAGGTGCATTTTCATTGCCAACCAATATACAGTCAATGATATATTATACTTAATTATAGTGAGGGTTGCTGTCTTAGTGAGGAATTCCTTAATAGTATTATGCATTATATCATAAAACCAGTCACATACCTAATATACTTGGTATAAACATTTACTTAGTAGGTACTTAATATTGCTCAATATATAGTATAATGGTGACAGAATGATACATGAGGGTGGCTGAGGTAGTGAATAGGTTTGGTATTAGATAGAAGAGCTATGTTAAGATTGAGAAGCAGGACTCAAGAATGTGGCAGTAGCATAGGCTGCTGCTGGGAGAGGTGTTAGCAATGGACTTTGATGTGGGGGCTGGGGTGGAAAGTTAGTAAGAGATAGGGCAGAACTTATGACCAGAGGGATAGTAGCATGTAGGGATTAGAAAGAAGTAGAACTGAAGAGGACTGTGGACCTGGGGGATGGAAATGAGAAAGTGGATGCTCTTCAAATTCTGGATTGATTGGTGGAAAATATTATAGTAAAATGTTATATTTGTTGAGATTACAGGTTACAACTCAATATAGATAAATTGTGGCACAGTGGCATTGGAGTGACATCATCAATAATCGCGTAAAAGTGCATAACATTGAGTGATCAATAAAAACACCGCTCTTCTTTTTCCTATTCCTCCTAAGTTCACAACAAAGGTTATGAGTCCTGGTTAGCAGATAATACACACCTCTTTAGTATACGCTACACTATAATATATGAAGATGTCAAACCCAGGAAGCCCAAGCTCAAGTACTGCGGCGCCAAGCCCGGCAAGTAACACAAGTGGAACGGGTACCGGCATGGGTACCACAGTCCCTCTAGTGGCAGCTATGATGACAAGAAGGATGATTTCTGTCTTCGATGGTAAGGATTACGCCATATGGGCATATCATATGAGGAACCTCTTGGAGGAATGTGGTCTAGAGAACTATTGGAAGCCACAGGCGCAGATAACGAGATACGACCCAGCGAAAGATGGCAAGGCGTTGAGGGAGATCATGTTTACTCTATCGAATGAGCAAATGAAACTTGTTATGAATACTACGACGGCAAACGAAGCCTGGGAGACTCTATGCGATCACCATCAACAAACATCCGCGTCCAACAGATTCCACCTGAAGGGACAATTATTTACTCTATGGATGAAGCCCAAGGAGAGCATTCAAGAATATGCCAACTGCATCAACGATCTGACATATCAGGTGAACTTGCTTTCTATGCTGGCAGACCTCATCAGGGAGGAAGACAAGGTCTTGGCCCTTATACGAGGCCTTCCAGACATGTATAATGTGGTCGTATCCGCTATGTGGGAATCCGATAAACTTTGGGACTACAAGCACGTCGTCACGAGTCTATTAAACGATAAATCGAGGCAGAACAACGGCGCAAACGAAGACTATGACAAGAAAGCATTCTATGGCGCACGTGGTCGAGGCAAAGGAAAGCCAAGTAAAGGATGAGGTCAACAAGATGGTCAACATGCCAAGTTCGGCAGTAAGTGCTTCTACTGTGATAAGCCCGGACATCGCGTCCAAGACTGCAATCTAAAGAAGAAAGAAAAGGGAGAACAATGTGGTCAGGCAAATGTTGTGGACACAAACAATCAGAGCAGCGACGGGATGTTGTTCGCAGAAGCGGAGAGCTGCCAACATGCAAACATAAGCACGAGCGCTAACGTGTATAGCGAGGAAGTTTGGCTCATGGATTCCAGTGCAACATAACATATGACGGCACACCATGAATGGTTCTCTACGTAAGAGAAGTTCGAGCATCCCGTACCTATCAAACTAGGTGACAACAATGTTATCTACGCTCAGGGCAAAGGAAATGTTGGTATACACCTGCATGGAAAGGTCAGAGAACCCTCAGGCACCTTTGCAGACGTACTATATGCTCCGGATATAGGCAAAAATCTCTTCTTGATAGGATGAATGATGGCCCGAGGAGACAAAGGAGTAAACATATGCCCGAATGGAGTAACGGTAATCGATCTAAAGAACAATAAGGAATTAATGTATGCATCGAAAAGAGGAAACCTTTATGCAATCGACGGCATGCCAAATGGTACATCGGCACACTCCACAACAACAAACGACACCTGGCGCATATGGCATGAACAGTTAGGACACATCGGCCAGACAAGCTTAGAACAGATGATGAGGAATAGCTCAGTGAAAGGATTGCCAAACTGTATATCTCTGAATTTCTTTTGCGATGATTGCGCAGCGAATAAGGCTTCTCGAAGGTCTTTTCAGGAATGGACGAAACGAGTGAGTGGCATACTCGATCTTCTACATACGGACATCTGCAGTCCCATGCGTACATCATCACATTCCGGGAAGAAGTATTTCATTACTTTCATAGATGACTACACTCATAAGGCTCATGTATACTTCCTCTCAGCAAAGAGTGAAGCATTCCAAAAATTCAAAGAATTCAAGGCAAGCGTGGAGAACGATACAAAACATCGGATAGGGATACTATGCTCGGATAATGGGACAGAATACATAAACAAGTCCTTTAAACAATTCTTAAAAGATCACAGAATACGACATACTAGAACGGCTCCCTATACTCCACAACAAAACGGCATAGCGGAACAGTTCAATGGAACAATTGTCAAGATGGCCCGAACGATGATGAATGCAGCTGGCTTGCTGCAATCCTTCTGGGCCAAAGCATTGAATATGGCAGTATATATATGCAATCGATGCATTTCTCGAGCCTTAAGTAAAGAAAGTGACATACAGTCTAAGAATGATAACCATACACCTGAAGAACTGTGGAGCGGATCCAAGCCCGACATCTCGCACTTACGGACATTCGGAAGTGAGGCTTATGTATTGGATAAAGGTGGAAATAGAGGAAAATTCGAGCCTAAAGCAGATAAATATATATTCCTTGGATACAACGGATCAGCGTATAGGTTGTGGAACATGCAAAAGCGTGGTATAGTCATCTCTCGTGACGTTCAGTTCAAAGAAAAAGTAAAGGAAATTTGCGTGGAAATTCCTATACCCGTGACCAATCCAACGGTGAGTGGAACTACACCAACGGCGAGTGGAATTATGCCAATGGTGAGCATGAAAACTACACCAACAATTCCAGCAACAACGGTACAACCTATGCCAACGAGATCAACAGTGCAAGTACCTACGAGACCCCCTGAACCAAGAATTACGGAGATTGCAGATGATAATGAAGAAGAAGATTTTCCTCCGAAGGGCAAGAAAAAGGGCAAATCTGGGATGGATAATGAAGTCCAAGCGGATCTGGGAAATTACTGGGACCCACCCAAGTTATCTCGTCGCAAACAACATCACATGAACTATGCCTGCGAATGTGCTTACATAGCAATGACTAGTGAGCCAGCATACTACGACGAAGCCATTAATTCGAGTGATAAAAAGGAGTGGCAAAAGGCTATGGACAAGGAGTATAATTCACTCATCGAGAATGACACATGGGACTTGGTCTCTCTTCTGGCAAATCAGCAAGCCATAGGATCCTGATGGGTGTATAAAATCAAGCGCGATAGTAACGGTGGCATAGAGCGATACAAGGCCCGATTTGTGGCAAAGGGGTATTTACAGGACTTTGGGGTCGACTATAATGAGACCTTTTCCCCAGTATTTAAGCTTACTTCACTTAGAATACTTCTTGTGATCGGAGCCAAATATGACTATGAGATACATCAAATGGACGTTAAGATAGCCTTTCTAAATAGAGATGTGGATACTGAACTATATGTTCTTCAACCACAAGGATACGAACTCTACAACAATGAGAAGGAGTTAGTATGCAGACTACACAAAGGCCTCTATGGCATAAAACAGGCAGCGAGGCTGTGGAATCGAAAGATTGACGATTATCTCATAGAAGAGAACAGGTTCAAATGATGCAAAGCAGACACATGCATATACACTCATTATACATCCTCAGGAACAGTGTACCTGGGAATTTGGGTCGATGATATCATTCTGGTCGGAATGACAAATGAGATTAACGAAGTAAAGGCAGCACTACACAAGAAGTTCAAGATGACAGATTTGGGTGACGCGTCTTTCCTTTTGGGGATATCCATCATATGTGACAGGAGTGCGCGTACTATACACCTAAGCCAAGAAGCCTACATTCAGACAATACTAGAGCAATTGGGCATGAGCGAGTGCAAGCCAGTCAGAATACTGATGGAGACATCTGTGAGACTAAAGAAGTCCTATGCACCCGACGAAAATGACAAAGACATTCCCTATTGATAAGTGGTAGGATCCCTTATGTATCTGATGCTCGAGATGAGACCCAACCTATCATACGCAATCAACAAAGTGGCGCAATATGCATCATGCTACGACAACTTGCATTGGATGGCAATCAAGCCCATATTCAGGTATATTAAAGGCACAAAGAGTTATATGCTCAATCTGGGTAATAAAGGAGTAAGCAGGAGTACTGTTACAGTAAGCCTTTCCGGCACATGTGACGCTGATTGGGCTGGAGACTTGGATGACAGAAGGTCTATGACAGGATGCTTCTTCTATCTCGATGATGGTGGAGCCATTTCGTGGCAAACTCATAAGCAATCATCAGTGGCGACATCATCTATGCAAGCGGAATATCAAGCATTGTCAATGGTGATGAAGAAGGCCATCTGGCTTCGTGAACTACTAAAGGATCTGGGATTCACTCAAGGATCTATGACTATATGACAGGATAACCAATCCATCATTGCTTTGGCAAAGAACCCTATACATCATGCAAGGACCAAGCATATTGATATACAGCACCATTACATATGAGAGTGCATTGAAAACAAGGCTATATGCCTGCTATATATCCCTATGGAGCAAATGGCAGCAGATTCACTAACGAAGGCCCTTCCAAAGGCAAAGTTCGACTTTTGCATGCAAGGAATGGGTATAATGACGAGCGGCGAGCAAATTACGACAAACGACAGGTAGAATGAGTGTTACAGCAAATATTTGTGACGGAAACCTATATTATTGCTCAGGATTTCCATTTTTCACTACTTCTTTTACCTATTTTCATGCTTATAAGCAAGGAATTTCAACCTTTTTAGGTCATCTAGACAGCATCCCATTGGTAATGTTTTGTTTAGCTTTACTTGGCTTTATCTTGTTGAGCATGAGTATTGAGATTACAGGTTACAACTCGATATAGATAATTTGTGGCGCAGTGGCATTGGAGTGACATCATCAATAATCATGTAAAAGCGCATAACATTGAGTGATCAATAAAAACACTGCTCTTCTTTTTCCTATTCCTCCTAAGTTCATAACAGATAATGAGCCTCACGATTGAGGAAATACGCCAACGAAATGGTGCCAACAACGATGACAAAAGGGCATTCTATGGGTTCCATGGATGTGGCAATGCCAAACATAGTCAATAAGGTCGACAAACCCAAACCCAAGCTCAACAACGTGATAATAGCCAGTCCAACCAATTAACCAAGTATAATGGTTACTGTGAATATTGCGGTAAGTATGGACATAGGAAACACTAGTACTATCACTGAAAAAATGAAAATAAGTGTGAAAGCCAGCATAGAAGCCAGTGTTGGCATTGTGGGAGCAATGGTGGATATCGAGGGAAGCATGGGAATTCAAACACTGCTGAAACTGACAAAAGGGGCAACCTATTCTTTGTGAAAGCCACCAACTCCAATTCCAGTAATTCTACCACCAAATCCACCAACTCATTGTCTATAGACCCTGATCAGCAAAATACTTTTGAGCAGATAAAAAGTGGCAATGACATCAGTAATGAATCTGTCAATACAGCCAACAATAATGATATCTGGCTGATGGATTCTGGAGCCATGCAATATATAATGCTACACAGGGAATGGTTCTCTATGTATGAGCCTTTTGAGCACTCTATACATATCAAGTTAGGAGACAACAATGTTATCTATACTCAAGGAAAAGGAAATATCAACATATATCTCTACAGCATATTGTAGAACCCACTGGTATCTTTGCAGATGTACTATATGCCTCAGACATAGGAAAGAACCTCTTTTTAATGGGAAAGATGATGTCCCACAGCAATAAAGAAATACATATACATCCAAAGGGCACAACAGTATATGATCTGCATGGCAATGAACTGATGATAGCCTTGAAATGAGGCAATCTCTATATGATCAACAGCACACCAAATGGCATGAAAGCCTCTGCGTATGCAATAACAATAACTAAGTTTGACACATGCAATACGTGGCATCAATGCTAAGGACATATCAGCAAAACAAGCCTTGAAAGGATGATCCAAAACAGCTCTGTGAGTGGATTGCCAACAAATATATACCCTGAAACCAATAGTTTCTGCAAGGATTGCATGGCAAATAAATCCTCCCAGCTACTATTCAAAGAATGACTAAGGCACATATCCAGAATCCTTGACCTCATGCATACAGATATATGCGGCCTGATGCATATGCCATCACACTCCAGCAAGAGGTATTTTCTCATATTTATTAATGATTATATATGTAAAGCATATGTATATCTCCTATCAGCAAAGAGCAAAGCTATGGGTAAATTCAAGGAATTCAAAGCGAGCACCAAGAATGAGACTGGACATAGAATATGCACTATATGATCAGATAATGGATGCAAATATGTCAAAAATGCATTCAGGCAATTCTTGATGAAATAGAATGGCATGGCTGAGCAATTTAACCATAAGGCCATAGAAATGGTGCATACAATAATCAATGCTGCCAGACTATCATATTCCTATTGGGCTGAAGCCATAAACACTGTGGTATATATATGCAATCGATGTATATCTCAATCACTAAGTAAAGAAGCCAGCAACAATATGTATTCCAGGGACAATGATCTTACCCCTGAAGAGTTATGGAGTGGATCCAAACCCAATGTATCCTATCTACATATATTTGGATCTGAGGCATATGTCCTCAACAAAAGCAATACTGTCCAGGATAAGTTCAAACCCAAGATAAGCAAGCATGTATTTCTTGGGTATTCCGGCAAAGCATATAGGCTATGGGATCCAAGCAAGTAGTATATAGTTATCTTGTATAATGTACAGTTCAAAGAAAAAGAGTTGGAGACCTGTGTGGAAGTACTGGTCAAAACCTCTACATCAACCTCTGTATCCCAGCCAGTGCAAATGCAGCAACCATCATCTACCTCTCCATTGATCAATCAAAATTATTTTATTTTCAACCACTATATATACCTGAGTCTGAGCCAAGAGTAATGGAGATCAAAGATGAAGATGATGGCAAATCCTCTAATGATGAGAGATCCTTTTCAAAGGGTAAAAAGCACTCTAACATTCAGCGTGAAACCCACTCAGAATTAGGGAGTTATTGGGATATACCAGCAAGCCATAGACAACATAAGGACTACATGAGCTATATGGAAGCATATGAATATGCATATATCACGACATCTTCCAGTGAGCCAAACACATATAATGAGGCTATGCAATACACTGACATTAAGCAATAGAAACAAGCCATGGAGGAGAAATACAATTTGCTCATCCAGAATGAATCATGGGATCTAGTACCTCTTCTGCCAAACCGTCAAGCAATCAGATCAAGATGGGTATATAAGCTAAAGCATAACACTGAAGGAAATGTAGAGCAGTATAAAGCTCACTTAGTCGCTAAGGGTTATTCACAGAACTATGGCATAGACTATGATGAAATCTTTTCACCCATATTCAAGCTTACTTTGCTTAGAATACTCCTTGCAATTGGCATGCTATGTGACTTAGAAATTCTCCAGATGGACATTAAGACAGCCTTCCTGAATGGTGATGTGAACACTGAACTATATGTTCATCAATCACAAGGATATGAACTATACGACAACCAGAATGGCAAGCTCGTATGCCAATTACATAAAGGATTATACGGCATTAAACAAGCAGCATGCCTATGGAATTAAAGGAGTGATAACCATTTCCTTGACAATGGATTCAAGCATTGTGAGGCAGACAATTCCATATATGTCCAATACTATGATGACAGTGTAGTGTTTATTGGCATATGGATTGATGATATCATCATCGTAACCAGTAAGAATAGGCTCAATGGAGTAAAAGAAACTCTATGCTGCGAATTCAAGATGACTGATATGGGTGACACATCCTTTCTTTTGGGAATATCCATCATGTGTGACAGGAACGTGTGTGCCATATACCTCTCACAAGCAGCATATGCTCAAACTGTCCTTAAATGCTTCAATATGAGTGAATGTAAGCCTGTTGGCACTCCTATGGAGACTTCCGTAAAATTAAGAAAGCACGACAACAATACTACATCTGCTGACAACATCCCCTATCGACAAGTGGTCAGTACCTCATTCTTGGAATGAGACCTGACATATCCTATACCGTCAATAAGGCAGCGCAGTACTCATTCTGCTATGATAACTCGCATTGGAGCACCATTAAGAGAATTTTCAGATATCTTAAGAGTATAGTGCACTATATGCTCACCCTCAGCAGCGGATTAAGTGGGAGCAATGGCAAGAGCAATAGCATCCGGCTATCTGGTGCATGTGATGCCAATTGTGCAGGTGATTTAGATAACCACCGATCTAGGACCAGATATCTCTTTCATATTGATGGCAAAGGATCTGTCATTTCATGGCAAACATGTAAGCAGAGTTCTGTGGCAATATCATCAATGCAGGTGGAGTACCAGGTGCTGTCATTGGCAATAAAGGAAGTCATTTGGCTCTGTGAGCTTTTAAAGGAACTTGGATTCCCTCAGGAATGCACTATGCTATGCCAGGACAATCAGTCTAGGATTGCACTTGCTAAGAAATGAATACACCACAACAGAATGAAACATATCAATATACAGTACCATTTCATTTGTGAATATGTAGACAATGATGCTATACACTTGGAATACATTCCCACAGAGTATATGATTGCAGACTCATTGACCAAAGCCCTTCCAAAGCTGAAGTTCGAGCTATGTATACTAAAGGAATGAGTCTTACAAGCCTGACACTAACATCTGGTTGATCATGGGACACTTTTCAGACTGTTAAAAGCCTCATACTGCATTCCACATCTACTTATGTTGGTTACATCTCTCATCTGTAAGTAGATAACATTACTTACATTTCTGCAAATATTTCGGGTATTTTGGAACACTTTTCAACCTGCGAAAATTCAGTATTTTGGGTTACATGCAGATTTTTTTTGGGGGGGGAACATTCTGTATTTCTCCATTTTATTTTTTTCTCTCTTACATATATACATATCTCATTGAGTGGGAGTATTGAGATGGCAACTCAATATATCAGCATGTGATTGATGATTTCATCAGTCTGACATCATCCATCTGTAATGTATGAAATACATGTCCTATACAAGCTCAATAAAATGCCCTCTTTCCCAACAGGTCCATTTACCATACTGCTCTAATTGGAAAAGCCAAGCATCAGTAGATAGCTTTTCTCTTTGGCCATTAATGATATCAGACTTCTGAGGCTTGATGGTGACTATGTCAGAATTATTGGCACAGGTGCAAATATAGATTATGCAGAGGCTTTATTGTCTTTCTTTTCTATATGTTCTTAAAGTTGGGCAATCTGAGTTAGTGTAGTATGCAAAGGACTTTTAATAGACCCAGCTGGCTGAGTAGAAATTGGCTGTTTCTCCTCTTCTTCTTGCTAAATATAGGGCACATTCTATGAGAAATTAGTGTTGTAAGAACTATTGTCCCAGGCATTGGCATCCATAGCTATAGTGTTGTGACTGGCACTTGAGATGTTTCTTGTTTAGGCAAGGTGTAACTTAATCACTACTACTAAGTATAATGGTTCTGGTTTCTAAGTGAGAAAGTAACTTAATTCTGGAAGTTCAAAGTAACTTTAAGAGTTACTCAGAGTTCTGGAAGATCTTGTGGTTTTTGGAAGAAAATATTCTGAGCTTTATTCATGAGAAAAGAGTGAATATTTATATAAGATTTGAAAGAAGAATCTGGAAGAATCTAAGAAATCAGAAGTTCTGAAGACTAGCTAAAACTGGAATAGAAGTAACAAGAATGTTCTAACTAAGGCTTAGCAATAAGAAAGAATTTCTAAGCACTTGAAAGGTATTAGAAGATTACAGAATATACTAGAAAAGATAAAGAAAAAAAAGTAAACTATGCTAAAATATTACAAGAGACTTGAAATTTTATCTTAATAGAATATATAGAGAAGTTTATAACTAAACTTATAAGGAAATAACAAAAGATCACAGAAGAAAGAAAAGGTCTCTCTACCATCTAGATGAAAGTAAAGTCTTTCATAAATATTAGAGAAAAATTAATATCTCAGCAGCAATATCAAGTGCTCCCAAAATGAATATTCAAATCAATTCAAAGAAGATATGTATATAGTATTTGAATCAAATTGATTCGATTCAATTTGAATATTGTTTTTATTTCCAAATTAGGACACAAACATTTTTCTCAATAACTCTATGAGTTTTTATCTGATTTCAGTAATCTTGATGTTATTGATAAGCCATTATAGAGAGCTTTTCAATGATAGTTTATCAAAATTAAATAAAAACTATTAGAGTTATTGAGGAAAATATTTGAATCCTAATTTGGAATTCAAAACAATATTCAAATCAAATTGAATCAATTTGATTCAAATAATATATATTTCTACTTCAAATTGATTGGAATATTTATTTTAGATGTGCAC
>RQIL01014610.1:0-10925 GCA_003951145.1 Jimgerdemannia lactiflua | reverse complement strand
ATTGAAATGATATTTGATATATATAAGAAGATGATTTTCAGGTATATGTATATTTGTATATATAGCAATTGTTAATAGACTGGGTCATATTTGCAGATAGTTATTATTATGTATATTACTTTACAAAATCTGCCATCAATAAAAGCCTAAAAGAACAAAGTGAATGTTCTTGTGCAATAAGAGTGGTTGATAACTATATAAGCTAGAAGTTGATATTAGTAAAGAAGTTGTACCATATAATTAATACAAGTCATGTGAATGATCTTCTCATTGAACAGATTTCAATAATATGTTGTTTGAGGAAATGTTATCAGTGGCTTGCTGATTTTGACTCTTGTAGCCTTACACCACCTCTTCTATAGTTAACTTTCATTTATAAAATAGAAATCTTTTGAGGTTGAGAGAGTTTGAGAGTCAATTAATTAATATGAAAATATATATTAAGAAATATTTCAACAAATTAGCAAAGACTGAAAGCAGATACTCTACTTTAAGATATATCTATATAATCTCTTCTTTGATTGAAAGTGGATGGATAAGTCTGGTTGCTTCTAATACAGTAATATTCATTTTTAAATATAGTATTTATAAAGAGAGACAAAGAGGTAGTAAATGAAGATATTCAGCTAATACTTGCATTTTAAAAGAATCCATGCAATATAGCAGGCAGTTCTTGACCAAAGAACTATTTATATAATAGTATATATTCTAACCCATCTTAAGCAAAATAGATGTAACCATGATATTTAAAGTTCTGGAAAGAGTAAAGATATCCATATATTCAAGAAGACTATCTTTCTCTGCTACCACTTATATTGCACAAATTTCAGATATATCTTTCAACCATTTTTTGTAAAAAGTGACTTGCAATATGATAAATAAGCAAGGTTCTGGTGGGCATGCTGGATCTGAGGAGAGTGGGGCATTCAACTGGCAGTATGGGAAGGGGGGGATTGATATGGAGCTGCCATCAAGTAGAGGAGAGTCTGGAGGAGGTCAGAGAATGAGCAAGACAACTGAGAAAGAGAGCTAGTAAAGTTTATGGCTATAATGAAGAATGAAGGAGGTGATGAAGATGCTGATGGGTAGTAGATAGCTGGGAAGAAAAAGAGGAAGAATGGTAGTGCTAGAGGTATGCTGTCTACTGAAGGAGAGGAAGGGACTGAAGGTAGTGTGACTGGTGGTAGGAAAGTAATTGCTGATGGCAGTATGATAGAGAATTAGAAAAATAAATAGATATGACTGCTGATGAGTACAGGGGATATACTGAGGGCTTGGGAATGGCATATAAGGGAGACCTTTCTGATAGTGTTATAGGGCTGGTAGTGGCCCTATTATTCAAAAAGTCAATCTCAGAGTTTGTAATTATATTGAGCTTTTGGTGACTAGCAGTGATTGCTGGGATAGTTTTAGAGATACTAGGGGGGCAGTTGAGTGATGTATTATTAGTGAAGTTTCTGAAGAGACTGAAAGGAGTTGAGGTTGGATTTGTTAAGGAGAAGCACTTGGTGGATATACTGGCTAAAGAAGTAAAGATGAGTGAGGTAGCAGTACCAATGTTAAGGTGCCTAAAATGGAATTCTAGAGTAATACACCTGGTAGTAAAGAGGGTCTCTATGGTATCAATAGAGGAGATGAGGAGTAGAGTTGGGATGGTAATGCAGGAGTATGGCAAGATAGTAGATATCAGATTTCAGATATGAAAGGGGACAAAGTTCTATACTGGTAATGTGGAGGTGAGATTGCAGATAGCTGAAAAGGAGGCAACTGGGAAGACTGAAAATTGGCAAAGAGGCTGAGGACCCCTGGGGGAGGATATTTTAGAGGAGAGGTGTGGTTATTGAAGACTCTTAGAGATTTGGTGGCTGATGAATTGGTAGAGATTGACTTTTAGTTCATGGATAAGATAGTGTAGCAATGGAATTTGTCAGGAGTAGAGGTGGTGTGCAAATTGCAGTTGAAGGTGCTGGCAGTTATATTGAAGGAGGAGGGGTATAAGGTGGATGCAACAAGGGAGGCTAAGTTTTTGAGAGTGGCAGGCTAGCTTGTGGATGGTTATTGGATGGCAAGAAATGAGTCAAAGATTTGAAGGAAGTCTGTGAGGATTATAGGAAAGAGATAGAAGAGAAGCTTGATGAATCCAATAGGGTAGTACTTGCAGCATTGGAGGAGAAGAAGAAGAAAGTTGAGGTAGAAGCCAAGTATCTCATGGATTTTTTGAGGATAGATATCAAGTTGGAATTGTGGAGAGGCTTGAAGAATAATGGAATATACAATAAACATTTTACTTATGAATAGTACAACTAATATTTTCTCTTTAAATATCAATGGGCTACAAGGTTCTGTATGGTAGAGAAATATCTTTATATAGCTTAAAGACTTGGAGGAGCAGGATTGGACTAAGGAATGGAGAAGGGTGGCTGAGTGGCATAGAAAGGTTGGGATCTTGATCCAAAAAGGAAAAGAGAAGTTGAAGGACATTGGGGGATGGGGAGATGTCTTGTATAGGGATTATAGATGAGGCCTGCATGGGGCCCCATAGCCCTTGGGTTATATTATTGCTCAATAGTTAGGAGTGTGAGAGTGGAATGGCTGGAGAGATTACTGGAGAGTAGTGCTTTAGTGGAGACTAGAGTAGATCTGCTGGATAGTAACTTCAATATAGTGTGCAATGCAAAAGTTGATCAAACTGATGAAGGGTCTGGGGTAGCTGGTTGAAGTGGTGGGCTGGATAGATGGGAGGAGATAAAAGACTTGGTGCACTAGGTGATACTGGCAGAGTGAAGTGGAGTGACTCAAAGAAATTCATACATTGAGTGGATGGACTCAGGATAAGTACTCTCAGTGAACTGCTGGAAAGTGGATGTCTGGTGGTCTTTGGATGTGATATAGTATCTCTGGTTGAATCATTGAGATATTATAGAGCAGAGGAATTTTGACAGAAGTGGGGATGGATCTGATCATTGGAGGCTTAACTGTGCCTTATTGGAGAACAGAGAACTGTGGGATAAATAGAGCAAGAATACTGCTTCTCTTATTGTTCAGTAGTATTAGAAGACAATTCTGATAAGAGTCAGATAGTTGAAGTTAAAGGATAAAGTAAGGCTATATTAGAGAAAGGCAGGAAAAGAGAAGAGCAGGCTTTAAAGAGAGGGAGCTATTGGCCTCCAAGTGACTTAAACATTTACTGATGCAGCTGGTGGGCATAAAGGCAAGAAAGAGTGGTAGAGGGGAGAAAGAAGAGGATTGGAGAGGAAAGAATGAGAATAGTGATAGTGGGCTGAAAGGAGTTATATAATAGAAGGAGGCCTATATTCTTAGGATGACAGCAAGACTTTGGTGGCAGGGATTGGAGGAGAGGCCAAATAAGTATCTGTCTAGGCTACTGTGAGTACAAAGAGTATAGCAGCAGAGAGAAGGATTTGTTGGAGAGAATAGTAATGTGATCACTGGGGTATAGGAGATTTTAGGACAATTGAAAAATTGCTAGAGCCAGCTGTGGAGTGAGAAAGATGGTGGCAAGGATGGTGAGGCCACTGAAGAATATCTGGAGGATTAGTGTCCAGTGTGGGCAGAGAGTCTTGATGACTTAGACCAGTTAGTTTGGATGGAGGAAATCATAAATGTGCTTTTGGCAATAAAGCTAGGTGTAACCCCAGAGGAAGATAGACTGCCTTGGGACTAGTGCTCTCAATGAGTCAAATCAAAGGTCTAATTTAATTTAAAAATTAATTCCAACCCTATTTTTCAAAATGTAATAACTCAATAAAAACATGTCCAAATTTAATGAACTTTAACATGTTAGATTCCACCCCTATAAGAGGAATCTAGTGAGCTAAATATCATTAAATTTGGACATATTTTCATCAAATTATTATATTTTGAAAAATAGGGTTTGAATTGGACTCTTAATTCAATTTAAATTTGATTCTTTAAGAATGTTATTTAAATTGAAAAATCCCCAATTTAATTAATTTGAATGACCCTCAATTTGATATGATTCAAATTGATTTGGTTTGTTTGGGAGCACTATATGAAACTTCTGGAAGATAGTAGCAATTGAAGGAGTACTTCAGGAGATAAGAGATATGTATGATCTGACATAGAGACAGAGACATAGCTGGGGGGTCAGGAGCTGGAGTTGGTAGTGCTCCTTTATAAGAATAAGAAGTGGCAGGAAGAGTGGAAGAATTGAAAGCTGATTATACTACTGGATATGGACAGAAAGTTGGTAATAAAGGTTCTAGTTATAAGGCTACAGGTTGTAGTGCAATAGGTTCTTAGTGAAGAGTAGAGAGGATTTGTTTGTGGACAGTTGATCCAAGATAGCATGACCTGGGTACATGGAGTTAACAGACCACAACCATTCTTGGAAAAGGAATTGAAGTAACTATTCCATTAAACTATATTAAAATCCTCAATATAAGGAGTGGCTTGGCAAAAAGCAAAATATCTATAGAAGGAGAGGTCATTGATTTAGATTATATAAAAGAAATCCTCCTCCTTGCCAGAAACAGTATCTCAATAATTCCTTTCAAAGTAAGAAAGAGGGATTGACTAATACAAATGCTCATTCTACCTATTCTTAACCCAAGGATTAAGGAAGTGATCAGCAGACAAATTGAGTAGAGAAGAGCTGGATTTGGCTCTACTGGAAGAGGAGTCTTTGCAGCAACCAAGATTATCAAATTGGAGTACAAGAAGAAGGATAGTTAAGACAAACACACCTATATATTTGGAAGGAGCTTTTCTCTTAGAGAAGAATTATGAAACCTCTTATATATATATATATTCAAAGATGTACTGGCCACAGATTTCAAGAACATCAAGACCAAGAAGTTCTTGTACTATTATGATATTAATACCAGAATTGCAAAGTCAATTTATTGGAAAGCCTGCCCCATTTCACCAGCCTATAGAGAATAGCTTAAGATAGAAATCAAGAAAATAGAGAAATCTGATATTATCAAAGAAGCTAGCAGTCCTTAGTCATCACTTTTGTCCTTACACTGAAGAAAGGAAGCTAACCAGGGAAATTCCACCCAGGCTCTATATAGACTACTAAAGACTCAATGAGGTCACAGAGAAAGACAGACAACTCTTATCCAAAATTGATAACATCCTCATCATGCTGAGAAATGAAGTATAATTCTACACCACTCTTGATCTGTTCTCTGGATTCTACTAAATTAGCCTCACTTCTGAAGTCTGTAAAAGATCAGCCTTCATTACTCCTGATAGAATCTATGTCTACTGTGATAGGCTACAAAAATGTACCACCCAAATTTTGCCAGATGACGCAGCCAGATGACATGAACACTTAGCATAGCATAGTAACCAGCCCAGCAACCATTGCTGCGGAAAACTGTATAAATAACCAGATAACCAAAGAAGGGAATAATGTGGACAGTGGCTGTCCACTGGACAGTGGCAGTCTGCCCAAACACACCATAAATAGCAATCTATACTTAGCCAGATAGCAACCAGGTAGCAACCACAATATATAAAATACCCCAGAGATAAGAGTGAATAAACCTCAGTCTGAAATTGCAAACACATTTCTACTCCGGTTCACTTTCCAATACAAAGAGAAGAGTCCGAAATTGAAACCAAAAGCAAAAGACAAGTCTGCCTGCCAAACACACTTAGGAGAAACGCCTGCCAAAAGCCCCTTGGTCCTAAAGGAATTGGATTGCAACACTTAGGAGATATGCCTGCCAATGAGCCACTGTTAAAAAGGAGATTGTGAGCAACTGGTACCTCATTTCCACTCCGGTCCACTTTCCGATACAAAGAAGTTTGAGAAGTCCGCCATTTTTGGTTCGCTTGCCAGATAAGCCTGAAGTCCGCCATTTTCAAGATCAAGTCTGCCGCTTAAGGAATAAGCCACCATTTTCAAGTCCGTTTTCAAGTCCACGTTTTTGCCCGCCAATCTGCCGTGCTTCGCAGAATCTGCCTTGTCTCAGTCCGCATCGTTCGCCTGCATCGTTCAATAATTAAGTCCACCGATCTGCTGCATTCTGCCGATCTGCCTCGTTCGCCCGCTTGACTGCATCATATGAATACCGTATCTGAGAAACCCGCCACTTTTAGTCCTTTCACCAGAAAAGGAACCCGATTGCCCGTCACCCGAAATCCAGAACCCACACTCTTAAGGAAACTGATCGTTGGTTCCCAGAGAGCCCGCATAAGGAAATCTGCCAAATTCACCATACACAGGATCGCCCATGTCACACAAAATTACCCACCATTACGCGCGACCCAAGAACGCTGCCTAAAAAGAAAATCGCCCAAATCGCATGCAGAAGTCTCCAGCTATTGAATATTATACCACTAGACACCAACACTAGTA
Source organism: Jimgerdemannia lactiflua (assembly GCA_003951145.1). NCBI lineage: Eukaryota > Fungi > Mucoromycota > Endogonomycetes > Endogonales > Endogonaceae > Jimgerdemannia > Jimgerdemannia lactiflua. The sequence continues at coordinate 4,573 of RQIL01014610.1, read as the reverse complement.
CCAGAACTTGAACATTTTGTTGCTTTTTGACAAAGTAACTGGGGGCTCAAGCCAATCTACACAGCCACCCAACCTTGTAATTTGCCTCTATTGAGCCAGGCATGTTACATTTGGGGGCTCAACTGGGAATATTCTCAAAAGAATTATCGTGAATTTTCAGCTCACAGAACCCAACCTTCAACCTGGAGACCAGCACAACTGCAACCTTTGATACAGTACCAATCTCAGCTACCACAGGAGAAGAAATTCCAGCTCTACAAAGCATTTGGACAGGAAGAGAAGTAATCACCTCTAGAATCGAACACCACTCAGCATCAGAAGGATCTGATATTGCAGAAGCCAGTACTGTATGAAATCCTCCACCAGCAGATACACCAACCAGAGACTTTGACAAGTTCACACCAGATGAGGTAGATAATACCAACCTAGACTTTGACAATCTTGTCCGAGATCTCAACAATCATCTTGAAAGATTCCCTCCAAGAGTCTTCCTTGACTTACCCAGACCAGTAACTCCAGTTCCAAGAGTAATCCAACCCACAAGACTCTCCAGAATAGTACCAAGAAGAGCACCATCTCCTGGATCCCTTGCACCTTCAAGTTCATATCCATCAACAGTCTATAACTCCAAATCAGAACCAGAAATCGAAACAGAGTCAGAAGACAGTGAGGACGAAATGGGCACAACACTACCCACATTCGCAGGATACCCAGAGGGGGATCCAAGAGAATTCATAGACATAATCGAAGGAATAGCAGCCCTGAGAGATTTGTCAACTCAAAGACAAATCAACATCTTCAAGGCACAACTGAGAGAACCAGCCAAAGGCATCTTCATCAGAACTGCAAGTGATAACAGTACAGACCTAGGAGATGTCATAGAAAATGCAAGGTCAGATGAAGAACAATATGAGGCCATGCAGCACTGGATCATTGAAAAGTATGCAGGAAACGAAACCTGCCACAAAGCTTAAAAATCCATCATGGGAATGAAGATGAACCTTGGAGAATCCCCAAGAGCATTCTTCACTAGAATCCAGAAGAGGATGCATGCTGCTGGATTCAATGCAGCCAATCAAGACATCATTGGTCCAATGACCTTCATGAATGGAATTCCACCCAACATTGCTCAACATGTCCAAACCCTGGGCATCAGGAAGCCTGAAGAGCAAGTGGATGCAGCCCAAGGATATTTTGATGTCAAACAAGGAACCACCTGGACTGACAATCGAAAAGAAGACAAGGAGGACCTCTTGGTCAAAGCCCTGCAAGGAATCCTTCAAGGAGAATCAAAAGAAAAACCCACCAAAGAATGGAAGAAGGACAAGAATGAGATTCAAGACCTCAATTCGAAAGTAGACAGACTGGTCAGCCAGATTGAAAGGCTCACCACACATGAAAATTGGAATTACCAGCCAAGGTACCCTCCTCAAGAAAATTGGAACTACTAGCCAAGGTACCCCCCACGTGAAAATCGGGATTACCAGAGGAACTACCCATCCTCAAATAGTCGAAACTACCCTTCAAGAGACAGAGCAGAGGTCCAATGCTACAAGTGCAAACAGCAAGGACACTATGCCACCGAATGCAACAACCAAGGCAGTTCAAGGAAGTCTGAACCACCAAATCGAAAGGACACCTACAACAAGAGGACAGAAGCTCATCTGGTTGAAGATTATGAGCAGAGTGACAGTGAGGAGTACAGTGACCTAGACTTGTACCCAACCAAAGCTGAATATGAAACAGTCTATCCAGCAGAGAAAAGAAAGAGAGCAGTAGGCTGCCCCCAAGCAGTTGAGAAGCCACCAAAAAGAACCAGCAGAAGAATCATCCGAAATGAAGATGAAGAAGAACAGGTTGATACACCTCCCCGGTCTCCTTCACCCTTCATTCCTGGAGCTACTATTAATGGAGAAGATCCCCTACCAGAATCTACTGATGAAGATATGGAAGAAGAACAAGAATCGGAAACCAAGACACCAAAGTCCAAGAAGAAATATATCCCAAAGACCATGCCTTGGGACATCTACAATGAAGCCTGAAAAAAGATCCAAGAAGCCAAGATGGAAGTTCCCCTCTTGCAGTTCCTTCAACTGACACCTGCTGGAGTAAGGAACAAGTTGCTGTGAACCACCAGATCCTATACAGGAAGAGTCCCCATCCCTCAAGAAGAACCAGCAACCCCAGCAGTACAAGCTGTAGAAAGACATGTCAGTACTTACTTTTTGGAGAAATCAGAGGCCAGAAGGTGAAAATCCTCATTGATACTGGAGCAGCTGTATGTGTCATTGCTAAGAAATTCCTGGACAGCATTCAATGGCCAATTGATGGACCCTCTAGCCTCAGCATCATAGTAGCAGATGGAGCCCAAACCCAACCCCTGGGAGAAGTTCGAAACATCACCATTACCCTTGGAAACATTCAGTTTGCTATTCCTAAGGCAGTTGTGACTGAAGCTGTCACCTATGACATGATCCTTGGCACCAATTGGATGAAAGAAATGAATGCAGATGTCAACATTGGTCAACAAGTGCTCAAATTCGACTATAGAGGAAAGAAGTACCGAGTTAAGGGCACCAGCTTTGAGCCATCAAAGAAAAGAAGAAGGTGACTATTCAAGAAGAATATGCAAGCAGTGAAGAATCCACCACTGAGGAGGAAGAAGAGGAGGACTCTGAAAATGACAATGACCCCAGACTGAGGCCCCGAATCAATATGGTAGAAGACAGGCCAGAAGATAATGTGTGGGCACAAGATACTATTCCCATCACAATTGGAGCCATTGCTGGAGAAGCCAAAGGATGCATCAAATGCCTCCACAGACAGAAATGCGAAGAACACTCATCCAGACATGTGGGAATTCGAAAAAGCCCTGGCACTACATGCCCTGACTGCAGGGGAAGGAAGAAGAGATGTCCCCACAACACTCAGCCGAAAAGACAAGCATCAGTCATGCCCAACCCCAAAATTGAAGCAGCCGAAATTCAAGCAATCTGGGACCAGCCTCCAGAAGAAGAAGATGACAGCATTTCTGAAAATGAAGAACTCCCAGCAGTTGTTTCATGGGATGATCCCAATTGGGAACCTCAAGAAGGAGAAGACAACACCCCCTGGAGTGAAGAAGAAGCAAGACCCAGTACACAGCTAGTTATCTCAAGGCCCAAGACTCACCAAGAAAGAGCCTTCCGAATAGGCAGATGCCCTCATCAAGTTGTCTTCCACTCACCAAGAGACTACTGCTATCAATGCCATATACTGGACCAGCAAGCCAGACAGCCCTATGAACAGAGTTCTCCGAAAATCATTGCAGAAGGGACCTCATTCCAAGAATCTACTACCTCACTCATGAAAAGAAGACATGGAGTTGGATTCTACACCCAAACAGAAGTGAAACCCCTCTCCACTCTGCCACCAAAGTATGATGCAAATGGATGCAGATTTCCAAAACTAGGAGAAATCGAAGAAAGAAAGAAACACTTCTAAGCCATGGGATATTGACATCATGGAAAGCACCCGAGATGCTGGCCTTGTCAACACGAAAAGATCCATCTCAGCAAGGATAGTGATTGTACACACACTCAAGAGAGGAGATGACCAAGCCCAGATTCAAAAGGAGAAAAAGAAAAAGCCTACAAGAAAGGTCCTCAAGATATATGACCTAGGAGAAGATATCCTAGCTCTCATTCACCATGCAACCCACCAAGGATGGACAGAAGATGCTATCAATTTCATGGAACCCCTAGACCCCACTGGAAAAAGAGGAATCAATTACCTTTGAGACCCCTCTACCAGAGCAAGATGGCCACATCTAGACATCAGAGGTTGGAAATCCGATGCCACAAGAGCCTCAGCTCATGGACAGCCTACACTTGGCAAGAACATTGCACAATTCACCTTGCTTCACCCCAATGCAATTCCGCTGAAAAAGGCACACCAAGAAGACGTCGGTTATGATCTCAGCAGCCTCTATGATATCACTTTAGGCCCTGGAAACACAACACTCATTAGAATTGGTATTGCCATGCAACCACCAAAAGGAACTTACATCCAGTTGACCTCAAGGTCTGGGCTAGCCCTTGAAGGACTTTCCATGGAAGGAGGAACCATTAGAGCAGTTCGAAGTATGAAATTTGAAATATTTGGCCGAAATTTGAAATATTTCGTGAAATTTGAAATATTTCAAAAACTTACTAACATGACGACATACCAGTTGGTGACCACGCGGGCAAACAAAACAATGTGAACAGCATTTACATTCACCCCTGCTCGCCATTCACACCTGCGAGTAGGTGTGAATGATGAGCAGGCGTGAATGTGAACAGCATTTATATTTACCCCTGCTTGCCATTCATACCTGCAAGTAAGTGTGAATGAGCAGACGTAAACAGCAAGTGTTCGTGGCTTGTGGCTTGCAGCCATAGGGGTCACAATTTTGTTAATCAAAGCCAAATCGAAATTAACTGGCTTTGAAAAGTATGTCACAATACCATAAATTTAAGGCCGAAATTGTGACCGGCCTTTGTCATAATATAAAAAATAGCAATAATTGACATAAAAGTTATTTTATTAAAAT
>RQIL01014599.1:0-10929 GCA_003951145.1 Jimgerdemannia lactiflua | reverse complement strand
AAAAAAAAAAAAAAAAAAAAAACCCCAAAGACAGGAGCACACTGGCCATTCTTTAAGCCCAAATGAATGGAGTTTTCACCTACAATTGCAGCTACTGGAGTACCATTCCTTAAGACTCAGCTGGTCATCCAAGTCAAGCTACTCTCACCTTGGGCTCAGCTCCCTCTTGTACAAATAGAAGGATCAGTTGGATATGATCTCTGTCTTCTCTATCAAGCAGTAATCTGCCCCAGAAGTACCAGAACCTTTGATCTTCAAATTGCACTTGCCATACCACCAGGACTCTATAGTCAACTAATATCAAGATCATCCTTGGCAGCTGAAGGAATTACCATAAAAGGAGAAGTCATTGATTAGGACTATCAAGGCCCTCTCAAAGTCATCATCTGCAATAATGGAAGAACTCACTGAAACTTCAGCCTCTTGAAAGCTATCTGTCAAATCCTCTTCATCAAGACTTCACAGCCTATCATCCAAGAGGTGAAGCAACTGAACAGTATCAAAAGAGGACAAGGAGGCTTTGGAAGTACCAATAGGAACTACCAGGAACCACCTATCAAGGTTCATGTAGCAAGAGTAGTCCAGTTCATGACTCCTTTTGCTCAAACCATTTGGAGACAGCTAAGCCACAACAACATCTTCTTGCAGAAACAATATGTTAAAGAGTTTTTATTTTTCAAACTACAGTATACCAAGTGGTGCTGGAGTCTAGGATATCACACAAACAAGTTTTACCAAAAACTGATAAGTTTTGGAGACATGGTGAGCTAAGAATCATCAAGCTTAGAGAGGCTGGAGAGGAGGGGCTATAGCCTAGGATTTCCAAAGGACTATGCAGCAGCAGTGGGCTGGGAGAGAGCACAGGGATGTGGAGGAGGAACTGGTGCCAAGGTGAATCTAGGTGGTTGGCAAACTGTTGGTAGAGGTCAGGGAAGCACTACCAGGGCTGGGGGTATGGACAGTAGGGGGCATAGTATTGACAGGAGGAGAGGTCAAGTGATGGGTCAGGTGACTGATAGGGATCAAGATCAGGGGGGTGTGACTGGAAATTTGGTGGCTGAGCAGATGACCAGAAATGGAGAGGCAACTGGGAGGGACACCATGGGCAATATTAGTGATATGACAGACAGTGTGGCAGGAGGAAGAGGAAAAATCACTTTGGCAGCTAGAACTGAGAGCTAGTGGTGCAGCTCTTTTTTCACAAATCTATCTCTATTTAGGCAATCTCAGCAAACTTCCTAGGACTGGAATGTTAGCATAGGAAGTACTAAAGGTGGTTAGAGATAGAGTAGATAGAGCAGAGTTACTGAAGTTCATACCATCAGCCAAGGCAGTTGAAATTGGATTTGTTGAGGAAGAGAAGATGATGTTGGCACTGGAGAAAGTACTGATGGTCAGAGGAGTCAGGATGGGGATCGCTAGATGCCTGAGGTGAGATCCTTGTACCATCCAACTGGTAATTAAAGAAGTACCAACCCTGGGGAGACAGAAGATGAAAGAGCTGATCATGGCAGAAATGGGGAAATATGGTGAGATGGTGGACTTTGGATTCATGTTCTGAGAAGAGATGAAACTGAGAAATGGAATGTGTGAAGCTATGGTGCACCTTGAGAGATAAGAAGCCACAGGGCTGAAGAGGGACTGGTCTGAGGTGATTCAAATTGATGAGTAAGAGTGTAAAGTTTGGAGAAGAAAAGGGTCAGAGAATGATGAGGAGAAGCTGTTGGTAGTCCTAGCAGAGAGGGCAGCTGCAAAGAAGGCACATAAAAGGAGATGAGAGGAGTATGCCAAGAACTGGGTGTGGGTCCAAGTAGGTGGACAGAGAAAGAAGCTGAAAAGAGAAGGATAGGAGAGACTGCAAACTGCTATCAGCTGCACTATAGATGAGAGGGTTGAAAAGGCAGCCACAGCTGCCAATGTAATGGGGGAAGTGGAGGTATTACCTGGAACCATTGCACCCCAGGAGGGGGTCTCCACATCACAATATGCTCCTAAACCAACTGGTGGAGCAAAGGGAAAGAGAAAGAAGGATCTGGATCAGGTGATGAATAAGGTAGCAGAGCAAGAGGTGGTATCTGAAACATAGCTGGAAGACACGCAGATAGGAGGAACTGCAGCAGTGCACTGGAGGGTAGCTGAAATGGCTGAGAAAACTACAGTCCCAGTAACTAGTGAAAGAAACAGTGAGGAGGACCTAGTAGATGTACAGTCTGAAGACTCAGAGGATGATGTGATTTTGCTGGACCACAGCCACACTCCTCAATCCCAAATACCAATAGCAAGCTATATCAAGGAGGATGATTGTTACTGGATGGCTTTGGAGGAATTGGCAGAGAAGGACATCAGAGAAATCAATATATTTAGTGGCTCTTAGGCAGAGTGGGGCTTGTTTGTGAACATTCAACTCTAGAGACCAAAACTTGTTCTTGCTCTTGTGGCTGTCATGCTGATGAGATACAGATGAATGAGATAGGGCAGATAGCTGGGGAGAAAGTATCAACATTCTGCAACAGCACTAAGAAACAGAACATGTGGCACATCATCTGTGAGGAGAAAAGAGACCTCATCATCGCAAAGGCTGCAAAGGCTACAGAGAGGGAGAACAATTAGGGAGGACATCAATTCAATATAACCAATGATGAATGAAATATATATATTATCACTAAATATCAATAGACTATGCAGTGAGGTGAAACAGAGGAGAATCTTTAGATGGCTCAAAAACAAACAATATGATATAGTACTACTATAGGATGTGTGAGCATATGAGGAAAAAGATTACCAACAATGGAGTAAAGAATGGTTTGGGAGCTCAGGATGGAATTGACAAGTTGGCATTCTAATAGGAATTGGGAAAGGAGAGCTGGTGATGACAGAGTGCTGGGGAGAAAGGATAGTGTGGGGCAAACTGAAAGGTGGCAAGAGAGATGGAATTGTAATAGGATCAGAATACCTACTGGCAGTGGTACAGGAATGGAAGCAGTGGCTGGAAGAGTGGATTAATTGGGAGGGCAATACAAACATTGGGCTAGAAATTCTGAGTGGAGATTTCAATATAATCAGGGACCACAAGCTGGACAGATCTGATGGTGGTATGGGTACTGCAGTATCTATGGGGCTGACTAAATGGCTACAGATTGAGAGAGAACTTGGACTGGTGGATGGGGTCTGACTATGACAAGAAGAGGAGGCAGGACCATTTACTAGGTGGCACAGGGTGGAAGGAGGCCTCATTGGCATGCAAATTGACTGACTTCTGGTAGGTGAGCACTGGGGAAACATCTTTGATAAGGTGGAAGTCAGGTAGTGCCCATGGTCAGACCACTGAGAAGTTGAAGCAAGAGATATCTTTTAAGCAGCAAAAGGAGGGAGTGGACATTGGTGACTTAATACAAGACTACTGAAGCAGAAAGAGGCATGAGACAATTTTGTACAGGCAGCCCAGCAAGAAGTCAGGCAATGGAGGGCAGAGGGACAGATAGTGACAGAGTGGTGGGGCAGATTCAAGCATATGGCTGGAGCTTATTGGAGAGATATCAGGGAGATAGCCAGAAGGGCAAGAAGAGACAGAGAGAGGAGAGTGGACCAGGGCCTGAAATGGTGACTGAAACAAATTGAAAGCAGAACATTATCAGCTGAAGAAAAGGAGCTGCTGGCAAAGGACATTGCAGTGCTCCAGAGTGATCTTAAGGATGATGAGGAGAGACAAGTGGATGGGCTTCTGGCCAGACTGTGGACAAGAAGGCTGGAGGAGGGTGAGTGACCAACAAAATACCTGACAGATATACTGAAGGCCAGGGAGGTGTGGCAGAGCTGGACCTCAGTACTTAATGATGATAGAAGAGAGATAACCCAGCAGAGCAATATGATGAGAGAGATCTCTACCAGATGGCAAGTCTGTAGACAGATGAGATAGATACAGACAGAACTGAGCTAGAGGAAGAGGAACTGGCTGAGTACCTGAAGGACTGGGAGGTGCAACAAGATTAGGGACTGGGGGAACATACATTACAACCAATTAACCTAGAAGAGGTGAAGGATACACTAAAGGAGGTCCAAACTAGCTCCTCACTAGGAGTTGATGGACTGCCTTGGGAGTTCTGGAAGGAGTTCTGGGGGAATTCAGAGGCTGGATAGTTGAGATGGTCAATGCAGTCCTGAGTAAGAGAGAATAACTAGCAGACAGCAAGCTGGGCCTTGTCTCTCTGATTTGCAAAATAAGGGAGACTGGCATGTATGGAAAAATTAGAGACCAATTATGCTCCTAAATATGGACTGCAAACTGGTGTCGAAAATTCTGGCAAAATGGCTTCAAGAAAGGGTAGGGGCCTTGGTAGGAAAGGAACAGCTAGGATTTATAATGGGCAGACAGATCTGGGACAATACTGTGTGGGTTCAGAATATGTTGGAAGGCTGTTGAAGTAGAGGAGTTGATGGGGGACTAGTCTTTCTGGACCAGGATAAGGCATTCAATAGGGTGCATTGAAACTACATGGTGTCAGTGCTGAAGAAGATTGGGTTTAGCTCTTGGGAGGAGGGAAGGTTGATGGGGCTACTGTAAGAAGAGTAAGCAGTAATTATCATGAATGGATGGTGTGGTGAAGAGTTCTTGCTAGGCAGGAGAGTACTGCAAGGAGACCCTTTATCTCCTTTTCTCTATATCCTCTCACTGGAGCCCCTAATTGATAATATGAGGAGGAAGATGACTAGACTGCAACTGGGAGGGGTGACCTGGAAGCTAGGGACTTTTGCCGATGATATAGTGGTTGGAATGGGCAACTTAGGAGATATAGACACTGTTTGAATAGAGATATAGTGATATGAGGGACTGTTAGGAGCAAAACTGAACTGGGGCAAGTGCAATACAATAGACATTGGAAGGGGAATAGGGGATGATAGATGCTTTGGCACAACAATTTTGCAGAGAGAGGCAGTACAGTACTTGGAGATCTGGTTCTCAGTATATAGCACTATACTGAAGAAAAACTGGTAGAAAGACATGGTGGAGAAGTGGAAGGCAGTACTCAAAGGATGGGCTGAAAGAAACCTGTCACTGATGGGCAGGGTGATGGTGTTAAACATTTACTGGCTGTCAAAAATGTGGTACCTAGGGTACTATCTGGACTTCTCTGGGTGGGTAGTGAAAAGACTCATGAAGGCGATGTCTAGATGGCTGTGGAAGAGGAAGAGGCCCCAGATAGGCTGGGAAGTACTGACTCTAAAGACCAAAGATAGTAGCCTTGGCCTCACTGATCTCTAACAGCAACTTAGGACACTTAGGAGATAGTGGAGAAGGAGAATGGTAGAGCTTGGTGAGAGTGAGTGGGGAGAGCTGGTAAGAGATAACTGGCATATATGATTCTGCCTAAGGAGAGAAAATGGATGGGACATCCAAAGTATTATCAGGGTGGTAAACATCAGGAAGATCTGCTATTAGAGCTTCTGGTGGAGACTAATAGAGGCTTGGATTGGCTTAGGGATGAGAGAGCCTGAAGGAGAGGAATGAAAAGAGAGAGAAGAAGTCAAATGGGACAGGATGAACATTCACTTAGGGGGACAGGAGGTAGAGAAGTACTCACTGGAGGAGGTAGTCAAAGAACTATGGACTGGGCCTATGGAGAAGTGGCCTGCAGGATTGCAAAAGACTGGATTTGGAGAGGAATGGAAATGGGGGAACATTTGGGGATGGGTGGAGAAGATGAGGCTCCTTACACCCCCCAAGTATTGAGTAGTGTGGTAAAGGTTCTTAAGGTGAAACATAATGCTGGTATACAGGATGGATTGGATGCATATTGAAGGGAATAGGGAATGTGAGTGGTGCGAGGAGATGGGGGTGGACTATATACAAACTCCAGAACATATGTTGGCAGACTGCCAAGAAGTTGAAAGATACTGGTGCCAACTGGAGTCATTGTAGGGAGATGGCCAGTAGAGGACAAGAGAGATAGTGAAGAGTAAAATATAGTGGAGACTAGTGGGGGACATTGGGGATACCTGGGGGGGTTTGGGTAGAATCATTAGACTCTGGGTACTGATGGTGATGCACTGGCAGTAGGTATTTGAAGGAGATCACTAGATGGGGGTTAGCACTCTTGTGGAAAGATAGAAGGAGCTGATGAGAGAGACTGTTCAGGGCTGGCGGTATCAAGAGAGGTGAAATGGTGAGGCCATACCCAAAAAGGTGGTCAGAATGATCCAGGCAAGCCAGGGGAGACTGGTACTGAGTGATAGTGGGGTGCAGTGGAAGAAAGGGATAAGGTAGCTTGAAGAAGACAACATAAGATAGTCTGAAGAACAATAGCATAATAATGAGACTGGAATAGAAGAACTGTATGAATATCTAGTATCATGAGTGAATAAAGCCTCAGAAAAAAGAAAAAAAAGAATAGCCCAGTTCAGACAAATGAGACCCTACATCTGCTGCCCCATCTGAGCAAGAGAAGATATTGTGCAACCCTACCAGCAAAGAGGCCTTGATGATACAGTCCTCTCTCTGATAACTTTCATGTTATACAAATTTCCATACATACTTTTGATACACTTTTCATTGTTTCTTGAAGAAAACTCTTAAGGCAATAGCAACTAAATAAGGTTTTGGCAAGTATACTGGTATGGGAGATGGGCTGGCCTTAAAATGGCAGTACGGCAAGGGAGGGATAGGTTTGGGGCTGGGGTTCTTTGGACTATTGATAGGTAGAGGAGTAGGAGAGGAGCAGAAGTCAAGCAAGAAGGCTGGAAATGGTGGGACAGGGAGCTTTGCAGCAGCAGTCAAGAACAGCAATGAGAGAGAAGAGACTGAGAGATAGAAGACAGCAGGAAAGGAGAAGGGAAAGTCTAGAAGTACTGGAGGAGCACTCTTTGAGAGAGAGAAGGTGGGGGTAGAGAGAGGTGTGACTGGCATAGTGACTGGGACTGCTGATGGTGGTGTGATGGCCAATCTGGAAAAAAATCCAGATGTGACTACTGATGTTAGCAAGGGGAGCCAGGGGGGATCAGGGCTGGTATACAGGGACAATCTGTCAGATGGTGTAATGGGCCTGGTAGTGGTACCATTGCTCAAGAAGTTGATCTTGGAATTCGCAGTCACAGTGAGCTTCTGAGTCTAGTAGTGATAGTGAAGATAGTCTTGGAGCTGGTGGGGAAACAGTTGGTAGATGTGGCATTGGTGAAGTTCCTGAAGGGGCTGGAGGGAGTTGAGGTTGGATTTGTGCAGGAGAAATATCTAGTGGAGGCTCTTCAAAGAGAATCACAGTGGGTGAGGTTGTGGTTCTGATGTTAAGATACTTGTGCTGAAACTCTAGAGTGGTGCACCTAGTGGTTAAGGGGGTCCCTATGGTGTCAGTGGAGGAGACAAGGGGTAGGGTCAGTGAGGTGATGAAGGAGTATGGGGATATCATTGATATCAGCTTCCAGATGTGGAAGGGGATGATGTTTAGGACTGGAGATGTGGAGGTGAGACTGAGGGTGGCTGGGAGGGAGGTGATAAGGAAAGTGAGTGACTGGCCAAGGGTTTTGAAGTGGGACCCAGTTGAGTGCAAGGTTTCGAGGGTAAGGGAGACTGAAGAGGAGGAAGAAGATCTACTGATGGCATTGTGGGAGCTAGAAGGGGCTGTGGAGTAGCAAGTGAAGGCCTAAGAGGCCTTTGAGGATGCAACAGTGGTGGAGAAGATTGACAGCAAGAAGGTACAAGTGGATAAGAAGATATGGGAGAGGGAGCAGAGGAGGCAGATGCAGAAGGATCTCTTGGCAAGCTTTAAGGAGAAGATGGATACAGGGATAGTGCCTCTGCCAGGGTTCACTGGAGGCCTTGGGACTTTGCAGCATGCCCCCTGGTAGAAGAAAATTAATGGAGAAGATGAGCCTGGATTCTTTGTTGATCTGGATGAGGAGGAGGGAGACTGGGCTGGAACAGGAGAGACTTTGGCTAGCATTCTGGTGCAAAAGACTGGGAGAGAGGATGTGGTGATGAAGGGGACACAATGTGTGAGTTTTGGAGTTCCAGATGTCTTACTTGAAGGATTGGTGGTTGGGGTGGAGGGAGAGCACTCTGGTAAGTTGAGGGAGGAGATGCTGAGGGCAATAGTGGGTCCAGGGAAAGTAAGAGGCCTATGACCCCAGGTGCTTGTCATATCAGGGGAGCAGGATGGCTGCTGGCTACTTTCAATGATCTGGCAGTGAATGAACTTGCAGAGGTAGACTTCTGTGTCCTGGAGGGGATAGAGTGGCAGGGGATCCTAGCAGGAGAGATAGTGGTGGACAAACTGCTGATAGAGGTGATAGTGATCTTGTTGGCAGAGAAGGGGCATGAGGTAGATGTGAAGAGAGAAGCCAAGTTGAGGGAGGAGACAGAGTATATAGTGGAAGACTGTTAGGTGAGGAAGGATGGGGCTGAATTGTGGTGGTCAGTCTATAAGGACTACAGGAAAGAAGCAGAGGAGAAAGATGATGAGGATGCTCAGGAGGTTGTGGCTACATTGGTAAGGAATGAGATTGAGAAAGATGAGGTAGAGACAGAGCATCTCTTATATCTGTCTAGGATGGACATCAAGCTGAAAGTTTGAAGGAGCTGGAAAAGTGGCACTATCTACTAATTTTTTTCCCTATGAATAGTATAACTAACATTTTGTCTTTGAATGTCAATGGGCTGTAGGGTGTGAGATAATGTCAGAACTTATTTGAATGGCTATGGGGCTTAGAGGCAGATCTTTTTCTGCTGCAGAATGTGAGATGTGAAGAGGAAGTGAATAGGCTGAATTAGACTAAGGAATGGAGTGGAGTAGCTGAATAGCATGGAAAGGTTGGGATCTTAATATGCAGGGAGAAAGGAGAACTTGTAGACATTGGAGGATGGAGTGATCACCTAGTTTGGGGAATGTGAAGGAGGCCAGGGTGGGGCCCAATAGTAGTTGGATCATGTTACTGTCCAGCAGTCTGGGGTGAAAGGGTGGATTGGTTGAAAGGGCTGCTGGAGGAGGGGTCTCTGATAGAAGCTGGGGTGGATATCCTGGATGGGGATTTCAATATGGTGTAAGATGCTGCTCTGGATCAGTCTGATGGAGGAGCTGGAGTAGTTGGTCACAGTGGTGGGCTAGGCAGGTAGGAGGAGATTGAGAGGCTGAGTGCTCTGGGTGATGTGGGGAGGGCCAAGTGGGGAGTAGATAAGGTTTTCACCCATTAGGGTAATGGACTTGGAACAAGGATTGATTGGGTGCTCATGGCTGACTATTGGGGAGAAGATGTTTGGTGGAAACTTGGGGTAGTCTAGTGCCCCTGGTCATTTCATTGGGGGGTGCTAGGGCAGGGGAACTTTGGGGGTAGTGGGGATGGGCCTAGACATTGGTGGCTCAATTGAGCTCTACTGGTGGATAGGAACCTGTGGGAGAGCTGGGAGGGAGAAGTGGTGACTAGTATGACTAGATAGAGGGAGAAGGGGGCTCCAGTGGAGCTCTGGTGGGTGAAGCTGAAAGAAGTGGCAAGGATGTACTGGAGTGAGCCTGGGAAGCAAAGAGGAAGGCTTTAGCATAAGAAGGAGATGTGGGTATCCTGTCAGTTGGAGCAGCTATTGTGGTAGTGATCAGAGTTGAAGGGGCATGAGAGAGAGGAGAAGGAGGAGGATTGGAGGGTGGCAAGAGTGAGGATGGAGATTGAGGAGCTTAAGGGAGTCTGGAGGATGGAGGAAGAGAGCCATGTGCAGGGCTTGGTGGTAAGGCTTAGGTGGCAGGGGCTGGAGGAAGGAGAGAGACCAACTAAGTATCTCTCTAGGTTGCTGAGGGTGAGGAGAGTGAAGCAGAGGTGGGAGAGGATCATCAGAGGAGACAGATGTTTGGTGACTGGGGTCCAGGGGTTCCTTGGGAGCTTAAGAGTCGTTGGGGGAAGTTGTGGAGTGAGGAGGAAGGAGGAGCAGACAGTGAGGCCATTGCAAGATGCTTGGAGGACTGGTGCTCCCTAGAGGTAGAGGGGCTTGGGGAACTGATGAGACTGGTGAGGGAGGAGGAGATTCTGCAGGTCCTGGCAGCTACTAGGTCAGGGATGTCCCCTGTAGGTCCTGGTAGCTACTATGTCAGAGACTTCCCCTAGAGAGGATGGACTGCCATGGGTCTTCTGGAAGAAGATGGTGAAGGTGGAGGAGGTGCACTAGGAGATGAGGGATATGTATGATGAGGTGATTGAGTCCAGGTCTTGGCTGGGTGGTCAGAAGTTGGAGTTGGTGGCACTTATATATAAGAACAAGGGGCAGAGGGAGGACTGGAAGAATTGGTGACTGATTGTGCTCCTGGATATGGATAGGATGTTGGTCATGAAGGTGTTGGTGGCTAGGCTGTAAGTGGTGACACAGCAGGTCCTGGGAGAAGAGCAGTGAGGCTTTGTTGGGGGCCAGTTGATTAGGGATAGCACTGCTTGGGTGCATGGGGTTATTGAAGGGGCAAGAGCTACTAGGGTGGATGGCAGGCTTGTTTTCTTGGACCAAGAGAAAGCTTATGATAGGGTAAGGCAAGTCTGGCTGAGGAAGATACTGAAGAGAATTGAGATACCTGAGGAGTTGGGGAATGTGATTGTCTGCCTTCTGGAGGGTAGTCAGGCAGCAATCATGGTAAATGGATACAGGGGAGCTGCCTTCTCCCTTGGGTGGGGGGTTCCCCAGGGAGACCCCCTGTCACTCATTCTGTATGCACTGTCCTTGGAGCCATTATTGGACAGAGTCAGGAGTAGTGCTCCCAAATAAATTGAATTAATTCAAATCGAATCAAATTGAGGGTCATTCAAATCAAATTGAATTGGGGATTTTTCAATTTGAATTGAGGTTTGATTCGAAACCTATTTTAGAAATGTAATAACTTGATGAATACACATCCAAATTTAATGATCTTTAGCTTGTTAGATTTCCCTATATGAGGAATCTAACAAGCTAAAGATCATTGAATTTGGATG
>RQIL01014588.1:0-10934 GCA_003951145.1 Jimgerdemannia lactiflua | reverse complement strand
ATAATCTTTAGCTTATTAGATTCCTCTTATATAGGGGAATCTAACAAGCTAAAGATCATTGAATTTGGATATATATTCATTGAGTTATTACATTTTAAAAAGTAGGATTTGAATTGGACCCTCAATTTAATTCGAATTCAATTCAATTCAAACTTGATTCAAATTAAAAAATCCCCAATTTGATTTGATTTGAATGACCCTCAATTCGATTTGATTTAAATTAATTCGATTTATTTGGAAGCACTAACAGGCAGCATTCTTCAAATAATTAACTCAGGCAGTTTATATACAATGTATCTTCAATTCTCCATAGTGGTCCTTCATATGGCAGTTTGTTCAGAATTTTCAGTGATTAATTTTTATAATGTTATCCATTAAACTAAAGAGTGACCTGACTATTAACTCAATAATGTATTCTTCCAGAGCATTTATTGTTCAATATCAATAGTTCACAGAAATGAAACTAACAACTGGAATAACTAATTAATAGTAGATAGTATAGACAAACACCATGTATGATATGATAGTCTGTATAGTAATTGTTTATTTTTTAGCTTAAAAGTGAGAATTCATCTTAAATTACCAGCCAATGGGTACCAAGTTGTAATATTGTAGGATAGAACTTAGTAAGTTGAACAGATTTTGTATAAAGAGAGAAAGAGTATATAAAGATGATTTTTTAGATTGGGGATTCAGTTGAATACTATTGTCTCTTTATAGCTCATTGAGTAATTGAGAGCTAATGCTGTATTTTGTTTATCTATTATGGTATTTCTTAAATCAGTTTCAGTATATGATAATAGAGATGATTATATCTGAAAGCATCTGTAGTTTAAATGTAATTTCTTTTATATTTTGTACAAAATAAGGTTTTTTCTACTTGGGCTCTAGTTTTTATAACTATAAAGCTTCCACATATTTCAATATACTAGAACTTTATCTCCTATCTTGATAATCTCTTAAGTCTTTTTCACATTATTTTACTATAATATCTGTATGCCTTTGTTATATAATCTTCTGCCTTTTTTCTAATCTGGTACAATCTCTATATCACTATATCTATATACTTCTAAATTGTATTATTATTTACTAATAAACTTCCACCAGAACTTTCTTCTCCAAATACTTCTATCTAAGCTTTTTGAATTTTTTTCCAGACTTAATTTTAAATATCTCATAGTATGGTCTTTGGGACATATTTCTTTCAAAGCTTTGAAATTCTCATTTCTGATTCTTCTTTTTCTATTTCTTTATCTATAGATTCTGGTGATAGATTTCTTTATAAATTATGACTCTGGAGATAAAATATGAGAGAGAATAAGAGGAAGTATCAACTTATTCTTCTTCATCTTCTTGAACTTATTCTTTTAGCTAGTTATTCTAGAGTCAGCCTACTACTCTTTTTCTTTTTTTTGTAATATAGACTATTTCTCTGTAGATATTCTTAATTGGATATATATCTAGATTGCTATATTCATCACTGTCACTATATTCACAGTCTTTGATAGAATGAGCTTCAGTATTCTTGCTATATATAGATATATATATCTTTTTGATTCAGATCTTGGTTTCTCTGATCATTTTGATTGTGACAATCACTAGAGTAATAAATATATTATCTATATTTATAACATCAAACTTAGGCCTTATTTTATAGCTGGTAGCTCTCATTTTGATGAGGATAACTCCTGCTATCTTGTGGTGAATATTCTGATTTTTGCATAGTGAGTAATATATAGTAAGTACCCAATCAGTCTATCTACTTTCGAATTGAGGTCTTGGATCTCATTCTTGTTCTTCTTTCATTCTTTGGCAGATTCTTCTCTCTTTGAGTCTTCTTGAAGAATTTCTTACAGAATCTAACCACTATGTTTTCCTAATCTTTCTTCTTATTATCAGTCTAAGTAGTTTCTTGCTTGATATAAAAATAGTCTTGGGGCAGTATCTACTTATTTCTCTGGCTTCCTGATGTCTAGGGTTTGAATATACTGAGCAATATTGAGTAGAATTCTATTTATAAACATTATTGGACTAATGATGTCTTAGTTGGTAGAGCTGAATTCAGTAATATATATTCTCCTCTGAATTCTGAGAAAGAATGCTCATGGAGATTCTTTAAGGTTTATTTTCATTTCTATGATAGATTCTTAAGCCTTGTAGTAGATTTCTATTCCTATATACTTTCAATAATCTAATATTATATGGTCTTATTAGGGTTCCCAATATATCAAATTGAATTGAATTTGACTCAAATTTTATTTGATTCAATCAAATCAAAGGTCCAATTCAATTTGAAATTTAATTTGAACTATATTTTTTGAAATGTAATAACTTGATGAAACTATGTCCAAATTTAATGATCTTTAGCTTATTAGATTCTCTTATATAAGAGGAATCTAATATGCTTAAGATTATTAAATTTGGATATGTTTTTATCAAGTTATTACATTTTGAAAAATAGGGTTCAAATTAGACCCTCAATTTGATTTGAATTTGATTTGATTTGAACTTTATTCAAATTGAAAAATTTTCAATTTAATTTGATTTAAATGACTCTCAATTTGATTTAATTTGAATTGATTTGATTCATTTGAGAGCACTAGGCCTTATACTATTTGCTATAAGAAACTGTATTTATTATGATATTTTCTAAGTCTGTATTAATATTGCTTGCTGTTTTGATAAAGATACCTTTAGCTGGTTCTCTTAGTTATACTTTGAAGACAATAATTTATCTTTAGATAACTAATTTCTTTTAAGCTACTATTCTTTTGATTATATTTAGAAATTCTTTAGGATCTTTTTCTAGGTATCCTACAAATGTGAGTAGTTGTGTTGTTATTTTGTCATTACTACTTTTTAGTTCTATTTTGGTTTCTGAGTCTGTTTCTGAGCTGCTAAATATTGATAGATAGATCCTTAAAAGAGTAGGAAATCTAGATGGTAGTACTCTTCTAAGTACAGTCCTTGGGATTCTTATAGGTAAAACTTTTGGAGTTACTAGTCTTAACTATTCTTGAATTAACTGTGGTTTAGTAAATCAGGAAAGACTCTTTGTGGAAATCTTCAAAATAGTTATTAAGATCTTGAATAAGGTTATTAAAGTTCTGATTGAGATTCTCTGCTTTATCAGATATATATATTTATCAGTCTCAGTTAAGATTATCTACTTCATTGAATGTATATTTATTAAAGTCCCAGTTGAGATTATTTACTTCATTAAATATATATTGTAATAAATCTCTAGGTAGTATATTTTCTACTACTTCTAATATATTTACAAGTTGTAGAATTGAGTATTAGTTCTCTAGTGATGGATTTTATATATTGCTGACTTTATGATCTAAGATTTCTCTGAGAATAAGTAATATCTGAATCTTGATATAAATATATCTCTTTCTGTTCAAATACTTTATAGTACTAATTTTTTTCTTCTATAATAGTAGAAATTAGTACTGTATTAAAGGTTTCAGTAGTATTGGCCTCTAGGTTAAATGTTGGATTCTAGCTAAAAAGTCATAAAGATTTTAAGATATAAAATCTTCTGACTGAGATAGTGCAGAATTTCGAAATCTTCTCAATTGAACATCTAAATATAATATGCTAGCTCAATATAGGCAAATTATAAGATAAGAGCAGCTTTAGTATTAATATGTATCTATAGGTTGTTTGTATGATGACAAATTTATAGTACAATTATATTTCTTTTATCTTTATTAAGTAAGTAGACCAAATATAATAGGCTTTTTCTAGCAAAGTTATATCAAATGACTACTTCATTTATATAAATAAGTTCACTATAAAGTTATATCATTTTAACTAACTTTGTTATTTATAGTAGATTGTTTCTTAAATTGATAGAGTTCTTTTTTAGAACTTGGCAGACTTTTTTGGATCAGAAAGTAAATCAGAGTAGAATTGAATAAAGCTTATAATCTCCTAAAAGTGACTTTAGAATAGATATTTCTTTTAAGTATTACAATCCTTTTCCTTTAGAATCAAGTAGCTCTTAGTAGATATATCTCTTAAAGTATATCAGATAGACTTATCTTTTACTTTGAAAATTTTTGAACTGAGATTTATTTACTTTTATCTCTGGGATATTTTATATATTGTGATGGTTGACCCAAAATAGTAGTGAAAATCAGGGGAATAGACATTTGATTGTGGTATCCAATCCAATTCCTAATATAGTATAGCAGTCATTTAAACAACTGTCGAAATTCGACAGATGTTAATTTTCAATAATCATTGAAATTCTACAGATGTTGAGGATTAACAGTTGTGAAAACTGACTCATAAGAAACATAGTCATAGCTTAGCCACCTCATAGATAGCAAAACTGTATAAATATCCCAGTATCATAGAGTGAATAAACCTCAGATCAAAAGTGTTAGTATAAAGAACAAGTATACCGATAAAGAGACTTTTGGGATTACCTCTTTAATACATTTGGCCTCATAAAACTACTGACTCTGGGAGTCAAGAAGATAAGAATTCAAGATAAAGAAATCCAACATACTTTCTAAGTTTAGCATCCACTACATTACAACTTGGTGCCCATTGGCTGGTGATTTAAGACGAATCCCTCACTTTCAAGCTAAATAATGAACAACTGCCACAAGAACCCACACAATACAACCAGACAGAATGGATATGAGACCACTCATATTCCATGGATATACCTCCAATGAATCAATCATCACTTTCATTGATAATTTCAAGCAGTATGCTGCTGTTAGGACCTTAACACCAGCACAACAAGTAGCCCTACTCCCTGTAAGCCTTTGAGGCCCAGCAAGAACTGCCTTCACTGCAGTCAACCATGCAGGAGCAGATGCCCTGGCAATACTGTTAGCTATGAAAACTTGGCTCCGAAATGCCTACTATACTGATGAAATCAAACAAGCCCTCAAGGATCAATTAAAAACCATTTGTCAAGGAATGTCAGAAGACCCAAACACATTCTACACAAGAATCTGGCAACAAATAGTCCTTGCTGATTATACTGATGCAGTTCAGGACCAAGTGGCCAAAAATATCTTTATGAAAGGTATCCACCAAGAAATTGCCCTAGCCATCTGATCCACCCCAATGGCACTAGACTTAATACAGAAAGTTGCCTATGCTCAAAGATACTGGACCACCAGACATCCACAAGGACACATGATGGAAAGAATAACTAGAGTAAAAATAGAACCAAGGAATACCCATATAGTCCCAACTGCCATAGTCAACCAGAATACTCAACAACAACAACCACTACATCAAGAACCAAGGAAGGCTGATCGAATGGAGGAACTGGCCAAACAGTTTGCAGAAATGACTGCACATCTCAGTGACATAGTCAAAGAGTTCAAAAGACAACCGGTGCAGAAGTTTGCTGCCATGAATGAAAGATGATCTATAATATGCTACAACTGTAAGGAAGAAGGCCATTATGCCTTGGAATGTATGGCAGAGAACAAGTGCAAGGCTCAGCCAAGCAATGCAGCTAGGAATCGAGAACAGGCAAATACTATCACCTTCAAGAAAATTGGAGAATCAGAGGAAGAGCAGAAAGAATGGGAAGCTTATCCTGCCACCTCAAGCAAGAAGGACAACTGAGCTACTCCTTACAAGAAGCCAGTGGGGAGGCCTCCAAAGAAGACTCAAGCACAAACAAAGAGGTCAGAAGTGGCCATCAAAAAAGAGATGCAGCCAAGCGAGACTGACCAGGACATAGAGCTGGAACAAGATGCCAAGCTAGAACAGGCAGTAGAAGATATCATCCAGAACACCACACCATCAAGTGAGGGAAAGAAGGAGCAGAAGTTGCACAAGACCAAGACCTTCAAGTATGATATCTTCAAGGATCTCAAAGACCAAAAGGCTTTGGTCAACTTGCAGAAATTCTGACTTTCAGACAACAAATGAGAACAGGAATCTCAGATATCGGCAAGGACCAAGGCTGGAGAATAATCGAAGCCAATAATATACAAGAAGACTCAGATGAAGAGAGTGAAGACAATCAGAAAACATCAGCTTATACCACTTGCCAGATTGAAGACTGAGTCTTTGAAGCCATCATTGATACTGGAGCTAGAGGATGTCTCATCACTAAGAAGGCAGTAGACTGCTTAGGTTGGGAAATAGAAGAAGCCACCAAACTGGTATTTGTTACAGCTGACGGAATATGAGCAACACTCTTGAGAAAGATACAGGATGTCCCAATCAAGTTCGGAGAAGCTACTATTCCGGTGGATGTCATCGTCACCAATACAATCAACTATGATATCCTCATCGGCAATCAATGGCTTCACAAAGTCAAGGCAATGATTGATCTCAGTACTCAGAAGATGTAGATTGTCTATCGAGGCAGAAAGATTAGAATTCCCATCAATGTCCACAAAGGAGTCTGCTCTGAGATGGAGGAAGAACAAGAGGAAGAGGCCTACATGGTCACCACTAGGAAAGAAAAAAGCAAGGAGCTGACAGATGAAGAATGGTATACAAGAATCGCAGATGGATATGCTCCACAAGGAAGGTGCCCCCATGGTGAAGGAATGTACTGCACCCAACACTTGGATCACTGCTATTCCTGCATTATCAAGATAAAGAAGATTACCAATAGACCAAAAAAAAACCAGGAGGAACCTGAAGATGGACCACCTGAGCTATTGGATGATAGCGAGGATGAGGACGAAGATATTACAGTCAAGATATGAAGAATCCACACTGATGCAGTCATGCTCTAGTATAAATCGAAAAATGCAGCTGAAATGGATATATCTACCACCACCCATACAATCCTTGAACCACAGACCACCACCATCCTCAGAACAGGAATTGAAGTAACTATCCCACCAAACTATTATCGAAATCCTCAAGACAAGGAGCAGCTTGGCAAAAAGTGAAATATCTATAGAAGGAGGAGTCATCGACTCAGACTACATAGGAGAAATCCTCCTCCTCACAAGGAATCACAACCCAATAATTCCATTTGAAGTAAGGAAGAAGGATTGGTTAGCACAGATACTCATCCTACCTGTCCTTAACCCAAGGATCAAGGAAGTTACAAATATTAGACAAACTGAGTGAGGAAGAGCTGGATTCAGCTCTACAGGAAGAGGAGTCTTTGCAGCAACCAAGATTACTGAACTAGAGCACAAGAAGGAGGAAAGTCAAGACAAATACACCTACATAGTCAGGAGGAACATCCCCCTCAGAAAAGAATTAGCAGATCTCTTGCATACATTCGAAGATGTACTGGCCATAGACTTCAAGGACATCAAGACCAAGAAACCCCTATTCTATCATGATGTCAATACAGGAGATGCAAAGCCAATCTATCAGAAGGCCTGTCCTATTCCACCAGCATACAGGGAATAGCTCAAGATGGAAATCAAGGAGATGGAGGAATCCAGTATCATTAAAGAAGCTAGTAGCTCCTGGTCATCACCTATTGTTCTAGTACTAAAGAAAGGAAGCTGACCAGGAGAATTTGCACCAAGGCTCTGCACAGACTACTGAAGACTCAATGAAGTCACAGAAAAAGACAGACAACCATTGCCCAACATTGGTGACATCCTCATCATGCTGGGAAACAAAGCACAATTCTACACCACTCTGGATTTATTCTCAGGATTTTACCAAATTGGCCTTATATCTAAAGCCAGCAAAAGATCAGCCTTTATCACCCCTGATGGAACTTATGCCTACCTCCGCATGCTCTTTGGAATGTGCAATGCACCAGCAAGTTTCCAGTGAATAATGAATAGTATCTTCAGAGATATTATGGAAAAATAGATGATGGTATATGTAGAAGATGTGATCATCTTCAGTTGGACAGCCAAGGAACACTTGGAACATATCAAGGAAATCCTCAGAAGGCTCCACAAGCATGGCCTCTATATCAAGCCCAAGAAATGCAAATTTGGAGAAGAAGAAATTGCATATCTCAGACATATCATCAATCATGAAGGAATACACACTGACCCAGCAAAGATCAAGGCAGTGGCAGCATACCCAGTACCTACCAGCATCACTGAAGCTCAGGTCTTTATGGGTCTTGCATTCTATTACAGAAGATTCATCTGAAGATTCTCCCACATTGCCAGTCCCATTTATGATCTGTTCAGAAAAGAGGTCAGATTCCAGTGGACACAACAGCAGCAACTAGCCTTCAATGAACTCAAGACCAGGTTGACCCAGGCCCCAATCTTGAGAAGGCCTGACTGGACTCAAGAATTCATCTTACAGACAGATGCCAGCACAATAGAACTTGGAGCTGTCCTTGCTCAGAAGAAGAAAGGCGCTGAATATGTAGTGGCCTATCTCAGCAGAGGAACTTGTGGAGCTGAGCAATCCTGTGAGACATATAAGCTGGAATGTCTGGCAGTCATTTGGGCCATAGAAAAGTTCCACTACTACTTGCCCAGGAGTCACTTCTCTATTCAGACAGACCATTCAGCACTCATCTGGTTGCTCACCACCAGTAAGCCAAAAGGAATCTACACCTGATGGATCATGAAGTTGCAAGCCTATGATGCCACAATCACCCACCACCCTGGAAGAACAAATGCCAATGCTGATACCCTCTCATGGATGCCCTGAAGGACCCAACCCCCATATAATCATCATGAATAAGGAGCTGTACTATAGAATCATCAGCTACTTGGGGCAGCGAAAGATGCCCTCACATCTGGAAGAATGAACAAAAACAATTATTTATCAGACATGGAAACAATTTGAAACAGATGGAGAAATACTCAAGAAAGGACAACAATTAGTCATCCCCAAGCATCGGAAGAATCAAGCAATGAAGAAAGTACACAAGCAAGGCCACTTAGGAGGAACAAACACATATGATAATGCAAAAAGGACCATGTGGTGGCCAGGAATGGAAGAAGACATCAGACAATTTGTGAGGACTTGTGATAAATGCCAGAAGCAGAAACAAGACCAACAGAATCAAGCCCCTGGGTCAGCAGACATTGAACCAATACCATTCACCCACATTGCAATGGATGTCATTAGTCCTCTACCCCTGATGTTGACAGGCAACCAATATGTCATTGTGATCATAGATCTCTTTACAAAATGGGTAGAGGCTGGGCCCCTCAAGGAAGCCAATGCATACTCAATTGCCGATTTCTTGCACAGAGAAATCATCTGCCGATTCAAGACCCTGAAGCAAGTTACCACAGACAGAGGAACAGAATTTGTCAACAAAAAGTACAAGATCCAACATATCAAAACCACAGCCTATCACCCACAAGGAAATGAACAGGTAGAATGAACTAATAAGACCCTCAAGAATATCATTGTCAAGATCTGTGATGAATACAGAAACTGGGACCACTATCTTCCAATAGCATTATCTACTCTGCAGGATATATGATCACAAAGCACTCATTTTACACTACGGGAAATGCTATTTGGAGAAGAAAGTTCTAGTGGAAGTTTGTCAGCAAATTATGATGCAATCTGGAAGCATGTGGATATAGAGATACAGAGATTGCATCAAATTAGAAAAAAGGCAGAGGATTATATCATCAAGATGCAGGTACTATAGCGGAATAATGCAGAAAAGACTCATAAGCCCCTGGAGATTTTCAAGATAGAAGATGAAGTCCTAGTGTACTAGAACATGGTAGAAGCTTCCTGGTCAAGAAAACTGGAGCCCAAGTGGGAAGGACCTTACCTGGTGTAAGATATAAAAGTGACCACCTTTCGGCTATGAAAGCCTACAGGCACAATCATCCCCACTACCATCCATCGAAACTGGCTCAAGAAGTACTATAGCAACTCAATGTAGTACAGCTACAGCCCTTAAGATTACTAGTGCTGCCCAAAGAGCTATAGAAAGACAGTGGTACTCAACTAAACCACCAATGATGGAGGAATCCTTTGACAGCATTCAGAGTATAGTGAATATACACTTGTCACAAATCTCACACTTCAAGGCTTATCAGAGTAGAACTGAGTTCCAGGAGTACTTCTAGCTGGGACAATTGCTGAACTCAAAGCCAGAAATGGATAAGGAGGATTGGATTCGGGAGTGCCAGCTCTCTCATGCTCAGATTCAGATTGCTACAAGGGTATACCAACTATTTAAGGATGATAAACAAGCCCTAGCCCAGTTCTGAGGAGTACTACTAGGAGATTTCGGCCATATTAGAAGATAACATTGAGAGAATGTATTAGCACAGATTGCATAGTATAAGGAAATTCAGATAATCAAAGTATAGGAGTTTGAGTGAATAGGATGTTTCAGGGATAAATCATCTATTCAGGAGGAAGTTGTGACAGTTGACCCAAAATAGTAGTGAAAATCAGGGGAATAGACATTTAATCATAGTACCCAACCCAATTCCTAATATAGTATAGTAGTTATTTAAACAACTGTTGAAATTTGACAGATGTTAATTTTTGACAATTGTTGAAATTCTACAGATGTTGAGGATTAACATTTGAGAAAACTGACTCACAGGAAACATAGTCATAGCTTAGCCACCTCATAGTTAGTAAAACTGTATAAATATCCCAGTATCTTAGAGTGAATAAACCTCAGATTGAAAGTGTTAGCATAAAGAACAAGTATACTGATAAAGGGACTTTTGGGATTACCTCTTTGACATATTTGGCCTCATGGAACTACTGACTCTGAGAGTCAAGAAGACAAGAATTCAAGATAAAGAAATCTGATATACTTTCTAAGTTTAGTGTCCACTATGTTATAATATTAAAGTTAGTATTTGATTGCTATTTGGCTGATTATAGAGTATTATTTATAGTAGATATGGTCTTGAGGGAATAGGTATTTCTTCAAAGAATAGGTATTTCTCCAGAAAATAGATTGTTCTCTAATTTAGTCTATCTATACTATTTATATATAAGATAGTTATATTGGATTAACCATACTATTTCAGAATTTAGCACTTCTTTATATC
>RQIL01014577.1:0-10935 GCA_003951145.1 Jimgerdemannia lactiflua | reverse complement strand
ATGACATCATCAATCTTTATATATAAAAGTATGTGACTTAATTAATCAATAAACAATTCTTTCTTCTCTTCTATTACTTATTTTCTCTCAAATTTACAACAAAGATTATAAGCCCTCGTTAGAAGCTAAATAAGACACCTCTTCAATATATACTATACTCTATATAAGATATCAAGCTCTGGTAGTCTGAGCATAGTATCAAATATAAGCCTACTGAGTAATACAAGTAGAGAACTTCTTGACTCAAACTATTCAGAGAGAGCTAAGTCATATATATGTACTTTACTTTATGAAAACAATATATTCAAGAGTTTTTACTTCACATTCTATACCAGATAGATAAGTTTTATTCTAATCTGTCAAGTTTCTGGAGTATGGCAAGTCTGGAATTATTAAGCTCTGAGTGGTTGGAGAGGAAAGGACATGGGCTCAGCTTTCTCAAGGACTATGCAGCAGCTGTTTGCCTTGGGAGAGTAAGGGGAAGTAAAGGGAGGACTGGAAGCAAAATGAATATCAAAGGCTGGCAAAATATTGATAGGAGAGAGAGAATTTCTGCAAGGCCTTAGGGAGTAGCTGGGAGAGGACATAGTTTTGACAGAAAGAGTGATCAGATGATAAATCAGGTGACTGGCAGGAGATAGAGACAGGAGGGGGGTAACTGGGAAATCAATAGCTGAGCAGGTAACTGGAAATGGAGCAGTAGCTGAGAAGAATATAAGTAGCATGCTGGCAATTTCTCAGGAGGAAGAGGAAAAATCACTTTGATGGCTGGAACTGGAGAGCTAGTGATATGACCCTTTTTTTTCACAAATCTATCTCTACTTGAGCAATTTTGGCAAACTTTAGGACTTGGGATGACTGTCCAGGAGGTGCTGAAGGTAGTTGGTGAAGAGGTAGATAGAGCTAAGTCACTGAAATTATACTATTGATAGAGATAATTGAAATTAGCTTTGTGGAGAAAGAGATAACAGATCATATTATATGTGCACCACTTATATTATATACTCTTTTCACATACTCTTTGAACAGTTTATTGAAAAAAAGCAACTAATAACATAACAGTGATTCAATCTTTTAGTTAGTGTACTGGTTTGGAGACTAGTGTAGTGTCCAGGTAGCAACAAGGAACAGAAGAGTATGGTCTGGGAATGGGTTCTTTTGGGAAGACAACTGGTAGAAGTAAAGGAGAAGGAGGATAAGGTGCTGAGAGAGAGGGGAGTTGTAAGGGACTGGCAAGCTTTGTGGCAACTGTGAAGAATGGTGCTAAAGGAAGAGGCCTAGATAGATGGCAGTAAGTTGGAAGGGAGAGAGGGAAGCTGAGTGTGAGCAGTGAGGCTGGGTCTGATATAGTAGTGAAGGAGATCAGTGGAGTTGTAGCTGGCAGGGATGGCATGACTGCTGATAAAAGTGGGACTGGGAATCTAAAAAAAAATGAAAATATGACTGCTGATTGAACCAAGAGAGTGGCTGAGGGATCAAGGGTAATACACAAGAGAGATCTAGTAGATGGTGTGATGGGGCTATCAGTAGCTCTGTTACTCAAGAAATCTATTTCAGAATTTGCTATCATACTGAGCTTCCAGAGGCTGGCAGTGATAGCTGGGACAGTATTAGTGCTCTTGGGCAAGCAATTGAGTGAGGTGGCATCAGTGAAGTTTCTGAAAGGATTGGAGAGAGTTGAAGTTAGATTCATTAAGGAAGAGTATGTGGTGGCAGCAGTGGCTAAGGAAGTGCAAGTTGGTGAGATCATGGTACTAATGGCATGCTGTCTGCATTGGGACCCTAGAGTGGTACACCTGATGGTCAAGGGGGTTCCCACTGTATCAATAGAGGAGATAAAGAACAGGGTTGGAAAGGTGATGAAGGAGTATGGAGAGATTGTAGATATCAGATTTCAGCTGTGGGAAGAGACAATGTTCTATACTAGGGATGCAGAGGTATGACTGCAGGTTGTTGGGAAGGAGGCAATGGGCAAAGACAGAGACAGGCCTAGGGTACTGAAGTGGGATACCTTCAAGTGCAAGATGTCAAGGGTTAAGAGTATAGTAGAGAAGGAGGGAGATCTCTTAATAGTGCTCTGGAAGTTGGATGAGGCTATGGAACAGATGGAAAAGGCTTGAAGAGCCTTTGAAAAGATGATGGTATTTGTAGAGATCAATAGAAAGAAGATTCGAGTGGATAAGGAGATCTGGGAAAGGCTCAGGAGAGAAAGTGGCAACAGGAATTCCTCATAAGGCTCAAGGAGAAATCTCAAAGTGAGGGGCTTAGTGAAGGGCCAGTGATGGGGGATGGGCAGAAGGGTCACAGCATTCTGAGTATGCCCCCCAGAGGAAGAGACCAGGTAGAAAGGAGGAGCCCTTCTTGACAGAGAGAGAAGTCAGTGAGAGTAAGAGGGATAAGCCACCTATGGATACAGCTAGAGTCACAGGGGTTGAGGCAGAGGATATTGTGATGAAGAGTGCAAAGAATGTTAGGTTTGAAGTCCCAGATGTGGCCATGGGGGGATTGGTCTGGAGAAGGCCTGGTGGATACATCTGATAAGGAGTGAGAGAAGTCAGCCAGTATTGGTTTGGATGGGGTGCAAGTAGTAGGGGAAAGATTGATGACTCCTGGGGGGGAGTGCATGGGAGAGAGGCCTTGGATGTGCAGAGTGATGACAGAATTGGTAGGCAAGAAGTTGGGTGAGATGGAATTTTGACTTATGGATGAGAAGACCTAGAGTGATATCTTGGCAAGAGTGGGCATTGTGAGAAAACTGATGGTGAAATACTTGATAGTATTGCTGGAAGATAAAGGTTATAAGATGGATATCTCCTGTGAAGCAGAATTGGGAATGTTAGTATAGAAGATAGTAGTTGAGGAGTAGAATACCTGGAATGGAACAGGGTTGTGGGAGGCAGCATATGAGGACTATCACTTGAAAATGGAAGAGAAGGACACAGTAAGAGCTCAATAGATCTTGGTGGAGCTGGAGAATTGGAAAAATAAGAAAGCTGAGATAGAGGCTGAGAGAGAGCTGGACCTGTCAAGGATGGATCAGGATCTGGAGATTTAGAGTAGAATATTTCATCAAACATTATTCAATATGAATAGTATAACCAATATTTTTTCACTCAATATCAATGGGCTTAGAGGATCAGGGAGACAATGAAACATTTTTACATGGCTTAAGAACATGGAAGTGGATGTATTTCTACTGCAAGATGTAAGATGCAAGGATGAGGTAGATGAGCTGCACTGGTCAAGAGAGTGGAGAGGGGTGGCAGAATGACAAAGAAAGATTGGGATTCTATTATGGAAGGGGAAAGGAGAGCTGCAAGTTATTGGGGGTTGGGGAGATTATTTGCTGTGAGAGGTTTGGGTGAGACCAGGTTGGAGGGCAGTAGTAGTAGGGTCTTGTCACTGTCTGGCAGTCAGGGGTTTGAGAGTAGCTTAAGAGTAGCTTAGATAGAAGAACTGTTGGATAATGGGGCTATGGCAGAGGCAGGGGTTGACATACTTAGTGGGGACTTTAATATAATTAGAGATACTTCTGTAGATTGCTCTGATGGTAGGCTAGGCAGGCCTGACCAAAGTAGGGGGCTGGACAAATGGGAGGAGGTGGAACAACTGAGTGCCCTAGGGTATACAGGATGATTGAAGTGAGGGAACTGGGCAGTATTCACTCATTGGGTGGATAGGCTGGGAAAACAGATTGATTGGATTCTTATAGCTGACTGTTGGGGAGTAGATGTCTGGAAGGAGCTGGGGGTAATGTGGTGCCCCTGGTCGGATCACTGGGGGGTGGCAGGGCAAGGAATATTTGGGGGAAGTGGGGATGGGCCTGGACATTGGTGACTAAACTGCTCTCTTTTGAAGGACAAAGAGGTGTGGGGCAATGAGGCCAGGAGGTGGCAGTCAATATTGTAAGGTGGTGAGGGGAAGGAATTCCAATAGAGGACTAGTGGCTGAAGTTGAAGACCAATGCTCAGGTTTTTTGGGAGAAGATAGGGAGGATGAAGGGGAAAGTTAGAAGAAAAAGAATAGTGGAAAGCTGGAAGGCTTACTGCTTGATATAGCTAGAGTACAGGAGAATGCAGAAGAGAAGAGATAGGAGTGGAGAGTAGAGAGAGTACAGATGAAAATTGAAGAACTGAAGAGTGCCTTATGGAAGGAGAAAGAGCAGCAAGTTGAAGAGATAGTAGTGAGACTGAGGTGGCAGGGGCTGGAGGATAGCAAATGACCTACCAAGTATCTTACTAGACTTCTTAGGGTACACAAGATGTAGCAGAGATGGGAGGGCATTATAGGTGATGATGGAATAATGGTGACTAGTGTGCAGGATATCCTGGAATCACTTCAGAGGAGATGGGGTATCTTGTAGAGTGAGGAGGAGGGAGGGGAGGATGGAAGGACCATCAAGGGGCACTTGGAGAAATGGACCTCCCTGACAGTTGAAGTGATGCTTGAGGAGATGAAGGAAATGTGTGGAACTGTAATTGATTCAGGAAAATGGCTAGGGGGGTAGGAGCTAGGGTTGATGGTGCTCCTGTATAAGAACAAGAGGTTGAGAAAGGATCAGAAGAACTGGAGATCAATCATGCTATTTGATATAAATAGGAAATTTATCATAAAGATATTGGTGGCACATCTATAAGCAGTAGTACAATAGGTTCTAGGGGAGGAAAAGCAAGGTTTTGTTAGTGGGAGGCTGATCAGAGATAACATGGCCTGGGTGTATAATGTCATTGAAGGAGCAAGGACAGCAGGGGTAGATGGGAGGCTGGTCTTTCTGTATCAGGAGAAAGCATATGATAGGGTGTAATTAGTATGGCTGGGCAAGGTCTTGGTGAGGATTGGGATCCCAGGGAGACTGGATCAGGCTATTATTTAACTGCTGGAGGGGAGCAGGGCTTCTATAATAGTGAACAGACATTGGGAAGTTCCATTTATATTGAGGAGAGGAGTACAGCAAGGGGACCCTCTGTCCCAATTCTGATTACATTGTCACTAGAGCTACTTCTGAATAAGATTAGATGGTGAATTAGAGTGTTGACTGTGTTAGGGGTGAACTGGAAGGTAGGCACCTTTGCTGATGATATGGTGGTTAGTCTGGGCTCTGTCCAGGATATGGGAGAGCTCAAGAAGGTGGTGGGCTGGTATGAGGGTTGCTCTGGCCAGAAGCTGAACTGGTACAAGTATGAGACAATGGTGCTGAAGAATGGAGTAGTTGGTGGGGATATCATTGGATCAGTAGTGCCAGCAGGAGAGACAGTTCAGCACCTGGGTATCTTTATCTCAGTCTATGGGTCAGTGCTGCCACAAGCCTGGTAGAAGGGAAGGGTGCAGATATGGAGGGACACCTTAAAAAGCTGTGGGGGGCAGTATATCTCTCTAGCAGAATGTGTAATGATTCCGAATATCTACTGGCTGCCAAAGCTATAGTATCTGGTATACCATTTGGACTTTCCAGTGTAGGTGGTGAAGAGATTACTTAAGCTAGCAAAGGATTGGATCTGGGCAGGCAAGTGAAGTCAGTTGGGAGATACTCTCTCTACCAGTGGAATAAGGTGGCCTTGGCTTGGTGGACTTCTCAAAGAAGCTTCACTGTCTGTTAGCATGGTGGCTCTAATGAGTAGCAGTATTGAGGGGGGGGGAGTGGGTCCCCTGATACAGAAAGTATGGGAAGTGAGGTATGCCCCATGGGGGTCATCTGGAGTTCTGTTGGAGGTGGTTAGCTGCAGAGGTAGTCAGAGGCTGCAGAATCATGGATTTTGGTAGAAGGTGGTAGAAGGAGCACATCAGATTGGTCTTCTATAGAAGGGGAATATGGGAGAGGAATACTGGGGCCAAGGAATTTGGCAGTGATAAAAGCTGGTACTTAGAGGGTCTCTAGTGATTGACTTCAAGTTTAGAGTAGAAGTAGATAGTCAATATGGCCTGGGCCATAATATCTGACTGAAAGGGTGGCAAAGAGTAGGAATTGGAGAAGAGTGGGATTTGGCTGGCCTATTGGCCTGGGGGGCTGAGGTGAAGAAGTGGCTCCCTCTGAAGTTCTGAGTGATATAGTAGAGGGTGTTGAGGAGGAGCTCTTAAGGTGATGGCAACTAAGCAAGGTTCTGGCAAGCATACTGGTGTGGGAGGTGGACCAGCCTTCAACTGGCAGTATGGCAAGAGAGGGATATGTCTGGGACTGGGGTTCTTTGGGCCAACAACAGGTAGAGGAGGAGGGGAGGGGCAGGAGTCGAACAAGAAGGCAGGAAATGGTAGAGTGGTGATCTTTGTGGCAGCAGTTAAGAATGATGGAGGAGGAGAGAGCACTGAGGGGTAGAAAACAGTGGGAAAGGAGAAGGGGAAGGCTAGAGGTACTGGAGGAGTACTCTCTGGGGGAGTGAAGGAGGGGGCTGGAGGAGGCGTGACTGGCAGAATGGCTGGGACTGCTGATGGTGGTGTGATGGCCAATCTAGAAAAAATCCAGATGTGACTACTGATAGTAGCAAGGGGAGCTAGGGGGGATCAGGGCTGGGGGGCAGGGCTGATCTGTCGGATGGTGTAATGGGCCTGATGGTGGTACTGTTACCAAAGAAATCGATCTCTGAATTTGCAGTCATAGTGAGCTTCTGGAGCCTGGCAATGATGGCAAAGATGTTCCTGGGGCAGCTGGAAAAGTTAAGGGGGTCCCTATGGTGTCAGTGGAGAAGACAAGGGGTAGGGTCAGTGAGGTGATGAAGGGGTATAGAGATGTCATTAATATTAGCTTCCAGATGTGGGAGGGGATGATGTCCAGGACAGGAGATGTAGAGGTGAGACTGAGAGTTGTTGAGAGGGAGGCAACAGGGAAGATGAGTGACTGGCCAAGGGTTTTGAAGTGGGACCCAGTGGAGTGCAAGGTGTCGAGGGTAAGGGGGACTGAGAAGGAGGAAGAGGATCTGCTGACAGCACTGTGGGAGCTGAAGGGAGCAGTGAAGCAGAGAGTGAAGGCATGGGAGGCCTTTGAGGATATGACAGTAGTGGAGGATATTGAGGGCAGGAAGGTGCAAGTAGATAAGAAGGCTTGGGAGAGGAAGAAGAGGAGGCAGATGCAGAAGGATTTACTGGTGAGCTTTAAGAAAAAGGCCAGTGCAGGGATGGTGACTCTACCAGGGTTCACTAGTGGTCTTGAGTCCTAGCAACATGCCCCCTGGAGGAAGAAGATTATTGGAGAAGATGAGCCTGAGTTCTTTGTTGATTTGGATGAGAAAGAGGGTGACTAGGCTGGAACAGGAGAGACTTCAGATAGTATTCCAATAAGAGAGACTGGGAGGGAGGATGTGGTGATGAGGGAACACAACATATGAGTTTTGGAGTTCTAGATGTTAGTCTCGGAGGATTGGTGGTTGGCATAGAGGGAGTGCACACTGACATAGTCAAGGGAGAAGATGCTGAGAGTGGTAGTGGGCCCGAGGAGAGCAAGAGGCCCATGACCCCTGGTGTTGGTCATGTTGGGGGGGGCAAGATAGCTGCTGGCCACTCTCAATGATCTGGTGGGGGACAAACTTGCAGAGATGGATTTTCGTGTTCTGGGGGGAGTGGAGTGGCAGAGTATCCTGATGGGAGAAAGAGTGGTAGACAAATTGTTGACTGAGGTGATGGGGATCTTGCTGGCCAAGAAGGAGTATGAGGTCAATGCAAAAAGGGAAGCCAAGTTGAGGGAGAAGGCAGGGAGGGTGGTGGAAGACTGTTGGGTAATGAAGGATGGGGCTGACCTGTGGAAGTCTGTCTGCAAGGATTACAGGAAAGAGGCCGAGGAGAAGGATGATAAGAATGCTCAGGAGATTGTGGCTACATTGAAAAGGAATGAGATTGAGGAGGAATAGGTGGAGGTGGATTATCTCTTGGATCTGTCTAGGATTGACATCGAGCAGGAAATCTGAAGTAACTGAGAAGGCAATATTCTCTACAATCATCTTTTCCAATGATCAGTACAACTAACATTTTGTCATTGAATGTCAATGGGTTGCAGGGTGTAAGGTGACATAGAATCATATTTGAATAGTTACATGGCTTAGAGGCAGATATTTTTATACTGCAGAATGCGAGGTATGAGGGAGAGGTAGACAGGCTGAACTGGACTAAGGAATGGGGTGGGGTGGCTGAATGGCATAGAAATGTTGGGATCTCGATTTACAGGGGGAAAGGAGAACTGGTGGATATTGGGAGATGGAGTAATCATCTAGTTTGGGGATTGTGGAGGAGGCTGGGGTGGGGCCCAATAGCAGTTGAATTATGCTACTGTTCAGCAGTCTGGGGTGAGAGGGTGGACTGGTTGGAGGGGCTGCTGAAGGAGGTGTCTCTCATAGAAGCCAGGGTGGACATTCTGGGGGGGGATTTTAATATAGTGCGAGATG
Organism: Jimgerdemannia lactiflua; assembly: GCA_003951145.1. Taxonomy (NCBI): domain Eukaryota; kingdom Fungi; phylum Mucoromycota; class Endogonomycetes; order Endogonales; family Endogonaceae; genus Jimgerdemannia; species Jimgerdemannia lactiflua. The sequence goes on along the minus strand of RQIL01014577.1, from coordinate 2,569 downwards.
CTATACTGGATTGGTCTGATGGAGGAGCTGGAGTAGTTGGTCACAGTAGAGGGCTAGGCAGGTGGGAGGAGATTGAGAGGCTGAGTGCTCTGGGTGATGTGGGAAGGGCCAAGTGGGGAGAGGATAAGGTTTTCACTCACTGGGTGGATGGACTTGGAACCAGGATAGATTAGGTGCTCTCAGCTGACTGTTGGGGAGAAGATGTTTGGTGGGAACTGGGGGTAGTCTGGTGCCCCTGATCAAATCATTGGGGGATGCTAGGGCAGGGGAACTTTGGAGATAGTGGGGAGGGACCTGGGCATTGGTAGCTTAATTGTATGCTGCTGGCAGGGAGGACCTATGAGAGAGATGAGAAAAGGAGGCCCCCCGGGGGTCTTCTGGGGACCTTACTACATTGGTAGAGGGGGGAGGAAGTACAATCCATATCACCTTCTTCCACTACCACTCACGTTACACAAACCTTTTGTACAAACTTCGAGCAGTTTATTGAAGAACACAACTAGCAACATGGCAGCAATTCAACCTCCTGGTTGGTGTACTGGGTCGGACACTGGTGTGGTGTTCAGGTGGCAGCGAGGAAAAGAAGGGTATGGGCTTGGGATGGGATCTTTTGGGAAGACAACTGGTGGAAGGGAAGCTGACGGCAGGCGAGGAGAGGAAGGAGAGGGGAGTGGCAAGGGGCCGGTGAGTTTCATGGCGGCAGTAAAGAGTGGAGCAGGAGGAGAGGGAGATGGATGGCAGAAGGTTGGAGGACCGAAGGGGAAGCTGAGTGGGAGTGGAGGAGCTGGGCCAGGCATAGGGGTGAAGGGAGGGGCTGGGGGGAGTGGCGTGACTGCTGATAACAGCAGGACTGGCAATCTGGAAAAAAAGGAGATGTGACTGCTGATCGAACCAAGGGGGAGGCTGAGGGATCGTTGGTGACATGCAAGGGGGACCTGGCTGATGGTGTAATGGGGCTGGTGGTGGCACCTTTGCTCAAGAAGTCTATTTCGGAATTCGCAGTCACCATGAGCTTCCGAGGGCTGGCAGTAACAGCCAGGGCAGTAATGGTACTCCTGGGCAAGCAGCTGAAGGATGTGGCTTCGTGAAGTTTTTGAAGGGCCTGGAAGGAGTGGAAGTTGGATTTGTCAAGGAGGAACAAGTAGTGGTGGCAGGGGCTCAGGGGATGCGAATTGGTGAAGTCACTGTTCTGATGATGAGGTGCCTGTGTTGGGACCCAAGAGTGGTGCACTTGGTGGTCAAAGGAGTTCCAACAGTGTTAATGGAGGAGACAAAGGAAAGAGTTGGAAAGGTGATGCGAGAGTATGGTGAAGTAGTGGATATTGGATTTCAGATGTGGGAAGGGACTACATTCTGCACTGGAGATGTGGAGGTGCATTTGCAAGTAGCTGGGAAGGAGGCGACAGGGAAAGGGAGTGATTGGCCCAGAGTGCTGAAGTGGGAGCCCTTTGAGTGCAAGATATCCAGGGTAAAGGGCTCAGAGGAGGAGGAGGAGGATTTGTTGACAGTGCTCTGGGAGTTGGAAGGAGTGGTAGAGCAGAGGGGGAAAGCATGGCAAGCCTTCGAAAAGGCTACGATGATGGTAGAGATTAATGGGAAGGAGATTTGAGTTGATAGATTGATATGGGAACAGGTGCAGGGGAGGAAGCAGCAACAGGAACTCCTTGCTAGGATTGGGGCTGATGCTAAAAAGGCAGAGACAGGGGCAACCATAGGAGGGAAGGGAGGGCAGAAGGGGTCTGAGGGATCTATGTCCTTGGAGCATGCCCCCCAGAAGAAGAGTAGGGTGGATACTGAAGAGGAGATTTTCTTTGATGACTGGAGGCCAGAGAGTGATGCGGATAAGAATAAGGAGAATGAGAGGCCAGAGGATACCACTGGAGATGGAGGGGCAGAGGTGGAGGATGTGGTGATGAAGGGTGTGAAGAATGTCAGATTTGGAGTCCCAGAATTGGCCTTGGGGGGACAAGTAGTTGGGGTGTCTGGAGAGAGCCTGGTAGATGTGTCCGATGAGGAGTATGAGGTGGACCCTGCTAGGGAGGGGGAGATGAAGGTGGAGGCACGTCAGATAATAGTTGAGGGGTGGAATGCTTGGAATGGATCAGGGATGTGAGAGGAGGCATGTGCAGATTATCACTCAATGGAGGAAGAGAAGGACACAGAGGATGTTCAGGAGATTCTGGGGGCACTGGAGGCTAAGAAGAGGGTGGAGTTGGAAGCTGAAAGGGAACTGGATTTGTCTAGGATGGATCAGGATATGGAGATCTAGGGTGGACCGGCAACTTTAACATTTTTCAATATGAACAGTACAACCAACATTCTTTCACTCAATGTCAGTGGGGTGCGGGGTTTAGAGAGACGTCAAAACATTTTTGCATGGCTTAAGGACTCTGAAGTGGATGCTTTTTTACTGCAGGATGTAAGATGTGATGATGAGGTAGATAAGTTAAACTGGTCAAGGGAATGGGGAGGGGCAACTGAATGGAGAGGAAAGGTTGGAATTCTTATAAGGAAAGGCAAGGGGGACCTGTAAGACACCGGTGGGTGGGGGGATTGCTTGCTGTGGGGG
>RQIL01014566.1:0-10939 GCA_003951145.1 Jimgerdemannia lactiflua | reverse complement strand
TTTTTTTTTTTCCCGTAAGTTTAATCAATTCACTGGTGTAGCAACATCATCTTTATTTTCACCAAATTTACGTTTGCCCGATCAAAAGGACTCTTGGCAGACATGCTGTTCTGGGTTTCGGTGACGTTTAAGTGTAACTATTCCGAGTTAGTCTTTTGTCTATTGCGTCTGCATTAATGCTACCAGGGGCCCCATTATCTGGATTGCGAGCTTACAGGATGTTCCGAGTTCATTTCCAGCCATAGCAGGCTTGGTTTCCTGTCGCAAAGTGTCGGTTTGTACGGTTTATTATTATAGAATTCATGAACTGTAAGCCCGAAAAGGACTTGTCATACCCTCTCATAGTTTTGAACCCAAAATGTAGGAGGGCCGGACTTGACATGCGATTAGATCCAATCTCTATGCAACGTGCCCGAATTGCTGATCGTGAAATTTGTGGCGGCCGCACAAGGGTAGCCCGGAGATAATTCCCGAAACACCCTTAAAAATGTGAGGCTTCTCTCTCTCCGGTTACTCGGTGCATTGGACTGCTGTTGATTGGGAAGGTGGATTTTCAACGTCGCAATCGTGTTTTTGATATTTGATATATTGCCAAACTGTTATATGTCAACGTCGCGTTCTGGTTCAGGGTATACGGGTCCTCTCTCTCCCTGCTTGATGCAAGTCTCCTTGCTTGATGCAAAGGGCAGTGTAGCAAATTAGTGCTCTAGGCACGTTTCTGAGCTGACATTGAAATTCTTGTGAACGACTTGGGTTGGGCTCGTGGGTGGAAGCCATTATCAATAAACTCAATAAGTTACGGGAAGCCAAGAAATGCATCAATTACCACCGAAGATCCTTGCGAGTTTCAATCAGTGTTTGGGTTGTTTTGTGAGAAAGTGATGCATGGTCAAACATAATGTATCTGTGTGTGTGAATGGCAAAGTGTACGAAAATCATACTATACATAGCTCCATCCGTAACTCTTTGTCTGATGGATGATTGTATATTCCACCTGACTGGGATGGAAGGAGAATATATATTGTGATGATGCCTTTGAAACCAGTGACATCAGAACCTGAAGACTGCTGTTACTTTGCAAGCCACCAGTTGCAAGTCATGACTCATCCATGACTCATCTTGACCCTAAGATGATCTTCATCAGAAACTCATAATGACTCATAATGACCTCAGTGGTATACTACTGACAATCAGGTGACCCTACCCCTGGATCAAAGGAGAAGACCTTCAAGAATATAAAAAGGAGCAGCAAGAAGAGGTATAATAGCATCCACAACCAAGAAGACTTACTACAAACAAAATGCCTGCCATCACCTGCCAAACAGCAAGGTCAAGGAGCCACCCTGGGCCATCAGTTTAAGAACAGATGTTCAATTACATCAGAAGGGCCATGAGACTGTGCACTAGAAGAATCTCTAGTCTGAATCTCTATACAAGGGACCCCTATCACTATACTCTGAATTGCTATAAAATGGAAACCAGAATCTCAATGACTACTTAATGCCTTCTCATGTGGCAAGAGTATGAGATGGGACACTACCTTCGCTAAGAGTTCCTAGAGGCCAGTCATCAAGAAATTGCAGATGCTATATGTATGGACAGGCATGAGCAGCAATTGGCCAAAAGAGTCCATCAAATCTTCAGATATGCTCCTTGGGCCATTCCAAACCTACAGTATGTCAAGACCTCAGACATTCAAGAGCTGTCAAGCCACCGGGTGGACCACCTAGAAGAGATGGTAGCAGAAGAGGTCCAATCTACCATTCTGGTTAAGAGTGAAGAAGTACAAGACCTCTGGAACCCCCTCCTAGAAGATAATTCAGACCAGTTTATCAGAGGATTAATTGCTCTGTTCCAAGGCCCTTCTGCGCCCCACAGAACCCCACAGATGTCCCCTATTTTGTAGAAGAAAACCTTATAGACTGGAGACCACAGGAGCAGCAAGAGTACTCCATGTCCTTCACTGATGATGACATCATCAGCAGTGACATCATCACTGCTGACATCACCTCTCAAGACCAAGGAAATAGTAGTGATCCATTTGTTTTGTGGGAAGAGGACTTTAACAACCTCTTGAAAAGACATACAGACACCTCCTCTATACCCTCAGAACTCCCAACTGAAGTCAGCTTACTGGTGGAAGTTGCAGAAAATGATTTGGCCAGACACTCTGAAGAAAATGAGAAAGAAGAAGAAGATGACATAATTCTAGTTACACTGAACTTCAGGTTGAACAGTGATGGTTCTATTAGCTAAATTTGATCTAGTTAGTTAGTTGCACAAACAGTGACTGCACTTTAACTAGCCTTATTCATCACAAACAAAGAATTAGCCTTATTCTACTAGTTAGTCACTTGACTTCCAAATCCATGCTAATTCAAGAGTAGAGAATTACCAATTACTTAGCCATATACTTAGCAAAATCCATGCACAACTCTGTATAAATACCCCCCCAAACTGCAGTGAATAAATCCTCAGTCAGTTGAAGTTTGAAGTAAAAAGAAGTTTATAGAGAAACCACTCATTGCCTCCAAGAGACCAAATAATTCAGAGAACAAGATAACTAAAGTAACAATTGCTTGGAAGTTTGAGTTAAAGAATTACTCTTGCATGTTTGCCGCCAAGTTAAAAGAAATTGCCACCATGGACTGCTGCAAGTTTTCAAGTCAGTCAAGTTTTGCCGTTAAGAAAATTGCATCTGGATACCCAAGTTACAGTTAGTCAGCTGCCGTGTATTCAAGTAGCACATTCGAAAGGACCCAACTGCTATTCAGAAAGACCTGTCAGACCATCAGAACCTGCCTGCCCTCAAGTTAATCGAATGTTGACCTATGAATAATTCCCAACCCACTGTCACAAGCCATTTAGTTTAAGATCACCACCCCATGCACGATTGACAACCAATCCACTCAGACTGCTTATTCAAGTTTCAAAAGACCGCTGCCATGTTAACCATTCCTATGCATATTGATTGACTGCCACCCACATTTGGATCCTGATTGCCACATGTTAATCAACTTGCCCACCTATGATAATCAACCATCCCACCATGTATACAAGCAGCGCACTGTTCAAGTAACCACTAGTAAAAGACCATCAACTACTAAACAATTGAGCCATCATATTCCAAAAAAATCATCATTATTCCGAGCACTCGCACTCGAGCTATCAGCCATCATATTTGCAATCAACCTCTGACTTTTGATGACAAATTGAATGACCCATCATGTGACCATCGACCCAATAATTGATACAAACAATATATTTTATTCCTGATAAATTGAGACCATGCTTCATAAGCCTTATAAACCATATAATTATATACAAAATGCATGCCACATTTTGGGGGCTCAACTGGGAATAGTTTTCTAAAGACTTGACCTTTTGGCTCAAGAACCCAGCAGCCATCTACATTGGAGACTCCAAGAGAACCTAGCAGCCAGCAACAAGTGCAGAGACAGCCCTCTTCAGCAGAAAAGAAGGCCCACACCATTGTCAGGACAGCAGTCAAGACTCTACTCAGAAATAGCAGCCAGAGGACTGAATCAGAAGTTAAAAGTGACCTGGATTATGGTTTAACCTCAAGGAAGAGAAGACAACTCAGAGGACAACCAGAACCCCTTCTGAACCAAGACTTAGAAGAAGACCTTCCTGAGGAATACCAGACCCAAATCTATAGGAAGAACTCAGATAGGAGTGACTACATTTCTACAGTTATCAACCAAGCCACCCCCCTAGACTGAGTATACTTTGAAATATCTGAAGGAGAGGAGGACTACCACCCATACAACTCCAGAGATGAGTTTAATCTACATTATTATACAGGCAGCTACACAGACTTCCAATAAGGTAAACAGGACCTCACTACTTCACAACAGCAAGGGGCAGATGAGTTCAACACTAGTTATATCAGCCCCCTAGCACCTTCAATCACCCAAGCCTCAGCACCTTGATCACTTACCCCCCAGTACTATTCTCAAGAAATAAGGAACACCAGTCCTCCTAGTGCCCCAGTATTCAATAGCCATCACCAGTCTACCAGAGGACTCCCACTATCACCAAGGATCCCTATCCCAGTATTGATCAGAAGAGCTAGATCTCCTACACCATCAAGACACTGCCCTCTGCCTGTACCCCCTGTACATCGAGCACCCTCCTCTTCCTCACAAGGACCATCAAGAAACACTACCCCTGAACCAGCTTCAGACAGTGAGAATAGCGAAGATGAGCCAGATATGAGTTACTTACAGAAGTTCCATAGTACAGATAATGAAGACATCAAAGAGTTCATTGGAGAAATTGAAGTACAAGCAGCAGCCAAGTGATGGGATGCAGAAAGAAAACTCAGCATTATTGAGTCACTTTTGAGAGGCCTGGCCCTCCAGAGATACAACCAAGCCAAACATAATAGAGGAGAAATCCATAGAGCGGAATAAGAAGCTCATCTTGCACTACATGGAAATCATGTACAAAGATACACCATCCACAAGAACTGACTCTGTGCCCAGTTCAATGGTCTTGAACGCCAACAAGAATTCAACCACTTCTACTCACCAAGAGATGATTGCATCAACTGCCGAATCCTGGATATCAAGAAGGTTCCAATGCCAGCAATCAAAGATAGAGATGAATTAAGATGAGCACCAGTCCCCATCCGAGCAACTCCAAAGACCTTCAAGAAGACATACCAAGAGCAACAAAAGGTTCTTTCCCAACAATCTGTTGAAACTCTCATAATTGAAAAAGACAGCAGCAGTTCCTACACCATCATCTGAGTCCTTTAGATTACCCTGCCCACCTATAACAAGTATCGAAAAAGATATCCCACCAGCAAGGAAGTCAAGGAGCAAAATGAAGGCTATGTCAAGAAAGAACACTGTAATTGTGGAAAGACCTTCATCTGTTATTAGTGCAAACATCGAAGTGTCCATCTTAGCAAGGATATCCACAAAAGCCGAGTCAAGAGAAAGGATCCTATCCTGTAAGAACCCCGAATCTGCTGGACCTGCTGAAAGTGCAAAGAAATCAACCATGAAGGAAACTGCAAAGCAAAGAACAAAACCACCATCTGGGACCTACTACTGGAAATTCTGGCCATCATCCATTGGCATTGCTGCCCATATAAAGGAAATCAAGAAATTAATCTTGCCTTCACCCCCATAGAAGCCCTGGACCCACTTGGAAGGACAGGATTCAATTATACAAGGAACCCAAAAACAGGAGCATACTGACCATTCTTCAAGCCAGAATGAATGGAGTTTCCACCTACAATTGTAGCTGCTGGAGTACCCTTCCTTAAGACTTAGCCGGTCATTCAAGTCAAGTTACTGTCACTATGAGCTCAGCCCCCTCTTGCACAAACAGAAGGATCAGTGGGGTATGACCTCTGTCTCCCCTATCAAGCAGTAATCCAACCCAGAAGTATCAGGACCTTTGACCTCCAAATTGCACTTGCCATACCACTGAGACTCTATGGTCAACTAGTATTAAGATCATCTTTGGTAGCTAAAGGAATTACCATGGAAAGAGGAGTCATTGATCAAGACTACCGAGGCCCCCTCAAGGTCATTATCTGCAATAATAGAAGGACCCACCAAAACTTCAGCCTGACAGCTATCTGCTAGATACTCTTCATCAAGACTTTACAACCCACCATCCAAGAAGCAAAGCAACTGGACAGTACTAAGAGAGGACAAAGAGGCTTTGGAAGCACCAATAGAAACCACCAGGAACCACCCATCAAGGTTCATATAGCAAGAGTATGTCCTATCCGAGCAAGAGAAGATATCACCCTGCAACCTTACCAGCAAAGAGGCCTTGATATACACCTCTCAGTAGAAGCTGATAACTTGATATTTGCACTATCAATGGAACTCCAAGAAAAATATCACCTACTCCTGGCAGAAGAACAAATTCATGACCAGATATCACCAATTCACATCCCTATCAGAAACATAGGCTTTGAAGTAATTACTATTCCCAAAGAAACAATACTGGGATATTTCGAACCACTGATAGACACCTATGAGGAGAAAGTTTTTGAATTTTTAGGAAATGGCAAGCCCTCTCTGGTGAGACTAATAGTACCAGGGAGGAAGACTCAGCAATCAAAGCTGTTGACATCAAGACAACTCTAACCAAGGATTAGCAACAACAGATACAGAAGTTGATAGAAGAATATAAGAATATATTTACCACCACATACAATAACTTCCCACCATATCAATATAGAGAGCATCCTATACATACTGGAAATGTGAAACCTATCAGACAGCATCCCTACTGAACACCACACCACCTGATCGAGTTTGAATAATAACACATAGAAGAAATGCTACGAAATGGAGTTATCAGACCCTCATCAAGCCCCTGGGCTTCACCAGCAATCATCATGCCAAAGAAAGGAGGATGGAGATTAGTCATGGATTTCAGGAAACTCAACAAAGTCACTACAGAAGATGCCTACCACTGCCAAAAATAGATGATCTCCTCAATGCTCTTGGAAAAGCCAAGTACATGACTACCACAGATCAGTTCCAAGGATTCCAAGTAATACCTATAGCCAAGGAAGACATCTACAAAACAGCCTTCATTACTAGACGAGGACAGTATGAATATCTCTGAATGCCATTTGGACTCTGCAATGCACTAGCTTCATTCTAAAGAATAATAAACCATGTCTATCAGGACCTCATTGGAAGAAATGTACTAGTCTATATAGATAATGTAATCATCTACTCCGAGACATTTGAGCAACACTTACAAGACCTCTGTGAAGTATTTGATACCATCTGAAGTTCAGGACTCAGACTCAATGCCAAGAAATGCTTCTTCGGGAAACACTAAGTCGAATACCTGGGGTATGTTATCTCAGCTCAAGGTACACATGCTGACCCACATAAGGTGGAGAAAGTCAAGAACTACCCAGTTCCTACCTCAGCAAAGGAGACCCTATCCTTTCTCATATTGGCATCCTATTACCGGAGATTCATCCCAAGATTTTCAGACAAGGCAGCACTACTCCGAGACATCTCCAAGAAGGACCAACCATTTTACTGGAAGGAAGATCAGCAGAAGTCATTTGATCTACTCAAGAAAGCCTTCACCAAAGCCCCTGTCCTGGTGCAGCCAAATTTTGACAAACCATTCATCCTGGCAACTAATGCCTCTGCCCTCAGACTTGGATCTATTCTATCTCAACAAGATGACCAAAAGAAGGAACATGTTATTGAATATGCTAGCAAAGCTACAAACAAGACTCAGGTGAATTATGGTGCCACCAAACTGGAATGCCTTGCAGTAGTATGAGCAGTAGACCACTTCAGACACTACCTCTTGGGAAAGAGATTTGCCCTCATCACAGACCACCAAGCCCTCCAATGGTTGTTCAAGAAACCAGAGCCCTCAGGAATCTTTGCCAGATAGATCATGTCTCTGCAAGAATACCAGTTCACCATTGTCTACAAGAAGGGTATCAAGAATTCAAATGTGGACACTTTGTCAAGAATCCCATAAACTCAAGAAGGAAAGGAGCCCCCATAAGAGAAGGCTACTTCCTGCTCACCCAAATGAATTAAGAATTGTGCCTCGCCCTCATCTGGAGTCTGCATCATAGGAGCTTCAAGAAAGGAATCCAGCTAGCCCACAAGCTGTTTATCCAGAGAAACTTCAAGAAATTTCAAGAAGGCGATGGCAAACTTTAGAGAGTAGAAGGAGACTGATACACCTGAGTTCCAAGAGAAGACAAGATACCAAAGATACTTACAACTAACTATGACCAAAATGCACACTGAGGAATTGAAGCTATCATTACTAGAATCAAGAAAAGATACTGATGGCCCAAAATGAGAAAGCAGATTTCTACTCACATACAACAATGTGATACTTGCCAGAGATACCAATAAAAGCCAATCAACAAAGCACTATTAATGCCAATCCCAGCCCCTGCCGGAGCTTTCCAGAGACTTAGAATTGATATCATTGGACCCTTATTAGTAACTTGCTGAGGAAGATACTATATCCTCACTATTGAAGACCACCTGACAAAATGGCCTGAAGTCTTTGCCATTGAAACTGCTGATGCTCAAACAATCATTGGAATCCTGTATGATGAAATTTTCAGCCACCATGGTGTCCCTCAAGAAATCATCATAGACTAAGGCCGTGAATTTGTCAACAAAGCAATGAAAACCTTTGCAAGTAACTTCAAGATCAAGCTATAGCAAACAACAGCTTATTACCCACAGGTAAATGGACTCACCGAACGAATGAACCAGACCATCAAGCAAGGTCTCAGCAGGACTCAAGATCAATTAAACTGGGATATCTACCTCCCAGCAATTCTGTTCAGTATCCGCACCTCAAAGGCCACTGCTACCCAACAGACCCCCTTCTATCTGGTGTATAGTTGAGAAGTACAAGATCCTGCTGAACCAGTCCAACCAAATTTGAGGAAACAAGTCACCAAGGAGATTGCCCAGTTACACAAAGTATGCCAGCAAGCATGAGGATTCATAATACAAGCACAAGAATGGCAAAAGAAGTACTATGACTGCAAAGCTGACTTGGAGCCCCTGTTCATTAGATAATAAGTCTTGGTTTACCGAACTATCATAGAAGGAAACTGGAGTGCCAAACTTGAACCGAAATGGAAAGGACCCTATCTCATATATCAAGTATTCATGAACCACACCTACCAACTCAAGACCCTGGATGGAATCATTCTCAAGACCAAGATACACTGTAACCACATAAGGCTCTACTACTCAAGGGAAGCAAAATGCATTTGAACAACTCTCCTCGCTTCATCTGTGTCATCTCTAATGAAGAATGACGGATGCTTCAGCTGAACCCAAGAAGCTGATTGCACTCAAGTCCATCAGCATAATAGATATCGCTACTAGAAATTGCCTTAGATTACAGAAAAACTATTTTCGAGAGGTTTGAACCCCCAGCTGTGACTATGGAAGCCCTCGCCTTAGACAAGGATGGCTGTCCTCACAAATGTGCCGGTATTCTATTCGTCTCTGCAGTTAAGATCACCCAACTCTGTATAATCCTCACCGCCAAGGACAGCTCTAATTTTGCAAGAGGTAGATGTGACAATGCCTTTGAAACCAGTGACATCAGAACCTGAAGACTGCTGTTACTTTGCAAGCCACCAGTTGCAAGTCGTGACTCATCCATGACTCATCTTGACCCTAAGATGATCTTCATCAGAAACTCATAATGACTCATAATGACCTCAGTGGTATACTACTGACAATCAGGTGACCCTACCCCCAGACCAAAGGAGAAGACCTTCAAGAATATAAAAAGGAACAGCAAGAAAAGGTACAACAGCATCCATAATCAAGAAGACTTACCATAAACAAAATGCCTGCCATCACCCACCAAACAGCAAGGTCAAGGAGCCACTCTGAGCCATCAGTTCAAGAACAGATGTTCAATGACATCAGAAGGGCCATGAGACTGTGCACTAGAAGAATCCCTAGTCTGAATCTCTATACAAGAGACCCCTACCACTACACTCTGAATTGCCATGAAATGGAAACCAGAATCTCAATGACCACTCAATGCCTTCTCATGTGGCAAGAGTATGAGATGAGACACTACCTCCACCAAGAGTTCCTAGAGGCCAGCCATCAAGAAATTGCAGACACTATATGTATAGATAGGCATGAGCAGCAATTGGCCAGAAGAGTCCATCAAATCTTCAGATATGCTCCTTAGGCCATTTCAAACCTACAGTATATCAAGACCTCAGACATTCAAGAGCTATCAAGCCACCGGGTAGACTACCTAGAAGAGATGGTAGCAGAAGAGGTCCAATCTACCATTCTGGTTAAGAGTGAAGAAGTACAAGACCTCTGGAACCCCCTCTTAGAAGATAATCCAGACCAGTTTATCAGAGGATTAATTGCTCTGTTTCAAGGCCCTCCTCTGAGGATCTGCGCTCTACAGAACCCCACAGATATTCCCTATTTTGTGGAAGAAAACCTCATAGACTGGAGACCACAGGAGCAGCAAGAGTACTCCATACCCTTCACTGATAATGACATCATCAGCAGTAATATCATCACTGTTAACATCATCTCTCAAGACTAAGGAAATAGTAGTAACCCATTTGTTTTATGGGAAGAGGACTTTAACAATCTTTTGGAAAGACATACAGACACCTTCTCCATACCCTCAGAACTCCCAACTGAAGTCAGCTCACTGGTGGAAGTTGCAGAAAATGATTTGGCCAGACACCCTGAAGAAAATGAGGAAGAAGAAGAAGATGACATAATCTCAGTCACACTGAACTTCAGGTTGAACAGTGATGGTTCTATTAGCCAAATTTGATCTAGTTAGTTAGTTGCACAAACAGTAACTGCACTTTAACTACCTTATTTGTCACAAACAAAAAATTAGCCTTATTCTACTAGTTAGTCACTTGACTTCCAAATCCATGCTAATTCAAGAGTAGAGAATTACCAATTACTTAGCCATATACTTAGCAAAATCTGTGCACAACTCTGTATAAATACCCCCCCAAACTGCAGTAAATAAATTCTCAGTCAGTTGAAGTTTGAAGTAAAAAGAAGTTTACAGAGAATCCACTCATCGACCTCTCTCTGGTAACATTCACGTTACACAAATTCCACACACCTTTTTTGACACACTTTTCATTGTTTTTTGGAGAAGACTCTTAAGGCGATGGCGACCAAGCAAGGTACTGGCAAGCGTACTGGTGTGGGGGATGAACGGGCCTTTAAATGGCAGCACAGCAAGGGAGGAATAGGGCTGGGGATGGGGTTCTTTGGACCATCGACAGGTGGAGGAGTGGGAGGGGGACAGGAGTCGAGCAAGAAGGCTGGAGGCAGTGGTGCAGTGAGCTTCGCAACAGCAGTCAAGGGTGGAGGAGGAGGTGGAGGGGCTGAGGAATGGAAGACAG
>RQIL01014555.1:0-20530 GCA_003951145.1 Jimgerdemannia lactiflua | reverse complement strand
AAAAAAAAAAAAAAAAAAAAAAAAAATGGTTGTGTCAGCAACCGTGCGTCAATCGGGCTGCTCCATGCTCCCATAGACAGAGATGGAAAAGAGGGCACGGAACACCGGGTTGCCGATTTTCAGAGATGATTACATAATTAATTATGACTTGCACATAACAACGTTCAGGAGCTTGGAAACATATACACCACAAGAGCCCGGTCAGCGAAAATGTTGGCATGTATGATTATCTTTTATTTTATTTTACTTTTCCTGGGGTTTAGCGAACGAATCTCGACACAAACCAGAAACACACGTCGCGCGCCTCTCGAATACAAATGGGCCGGACGATACATGTGACAAATTATGCCACCTTTTATCCTTCGAAAGCACTCATAGAAATCCTTATCATCATAAACATTCATCCGTACCAAACAATGGGTCATACCTATGGCCAATATTAAGTAGTCGAATCAATGCAAGTATGGAGACATGGAAATCAATGGTAGCTGCAGATTTCGCCTAGATTTTTTTCTTTTTTCTTTTTTCTTCCTTCTATTCCTGTGAAATATTCAGGCTGCTGTATTCTTTAGTAATCCCCGTGGTACATACTCTCATGGCCTGGCAAAGATTTCGAATGAAGGATCTTGTAAGAGGCAACAAATAACTCGAACCCCCAAACTCTCGGGATCTCAACCCTTATGGCCGATGATATCTATGCCATTCCGCGAGCCCTATTATGCCAAACCTCTTAATCTCTATAATTAAAAATGGTTGATTACTATTCAACACCTAACCTTTCCATCCCGTACATTCATAATCTACCAAATTCCCAAGTCCTCGCTAACACCACCACTTCTCCCACTCTCTCCTCGTTTCCTCGTCTCCCTCCCATACAAAATTAATCCTCTTCACCTCCGTAAACCCCTCTCGAACTGTGGGCTCGACAAACTTAGACGCGTATCCACTGAACGCCATACCTGGTAACAGATCCCTCTTCTCCCCCTCTTTCCTCTTTTCTCCTCCCTTCTCATCGCCTGCGCCCGCCCCAACCCCGCGTAGTGCCCGGTACGCGTTGTTGTGCTTCGCGAGGCCCTCCGGTGCTGTGAACCAAAAGCACCGTACGGGGATCTTGTTAGTCTTAGCGAGGGCGGTGTAGGCAGCACGGGTCGGCGGGTCGGGGTTCGTGTTGTCTTTGTGGGATGGAGAGGGGGGGGTGTTAGGATTACGAAATATAAGGAGACATGAAGACGGTCGGAACAAGGAAGGAATGCGTGCTTACCGATCACAACGCTCTTACCCTCCATGAGGGCCTTTTTGCACGCAGCGATGCACTTGTCTTTGCTCTTGAGGGTATCCTAGAACAACAAAGACCCGATAAGCAACCGTCCACCCCTCCCTGGCATTACAGCATCATCCGCTCTTTCATTCCGAACGAATATTCGACCCACTCACGTACCTGATTGACATACTCATACCCTCTCGACACCAATATCCTCTTCGCGAACTCGGTCTTGCCACTCGCAGGGAAGCCAACGAACACCACAACCTCCTGACCCAGGTCGTCCGGGACTAGGGGAGTTGTGGTCGGGGTGAAGAGCGGGGCTATGACGCGGGAGGTTGTCAACCGTGATGCTCAGTGGGAATTCAAGGACGAGACGGACAGGAGACGTACCATTTGTGGGAAGTTGCTTGGGCTCAAACCCGCCCCAGTCAAAGGCCGCCGGGGATTCACCCAAAAAGTACTCTTCGGGGGTGGAGAAGCCGAGGGAGAGGTTGTGGGCGAATTTACTTGGAGAGGAGAAATCGGCATTGAATGATCCTGAATAAAGACCATTTTACTATAATACCAGCCCCACCCTTCCGAACTATCATGCCTCGAATTACCTACCGATCGCTACACGAGAAATCCTTCTTTGCGGCCTTTTTCCACCCTGCGGCGCGACCCGCTGCGTCGCCGACATAGAAGCTCTGCGCAACGTCTAGCTCATTTTCGACAACCAAAACCGTCCCAGTATGAGTTTCCAAACTAACATACCCATCCATCTCACACATACCAATACACGCTACCCACCAATCTCAACCCCCTCGTTTCCCTCCTCCTGGAGCCATTCCCACGCGCCCGTCATCGGCTTGCGGCACTGGTCGTGCCGCGTAGACACGAGCACCTGCGATGGGATCCCGAGCTTTGTCAGCACGTTCGCAGCCTTGATCTTGAAGTTGCCGAGCTTGACAGGGGTCTTGAGGCCCGCCTGGTTCGTGAGCAAGACGATCTTGTAGCTGTGATTTGTGGAAGCGGGTTAGAGATTGGTAGTGGTGGGTATCGCGGGATGAAGTTGGATTGGGTTGGGATGGATACGTACCCGGTCTCATCCAGCTCCTTCAACTTTTTAGGTACACTGGTGGTCCACCATTTCCAATCATGGAGGTCCTTGGCGTGGACGTTACCGCTCTTGGTGGTGACAATCGTACCGTCCTGCGGTGCGGTTGGGGAGGGAGGATGGGTTCGCGGGTGTCACGTAACATGAGTTTTGTGCGAAAATCACGAATTCTTTTCATACGCGCGCGCGCGCTTTCGGACAGTGATGATAAGAAGAAAACAAAACGTACTAGGTCGAAGGCGGCAATCATGGACTTTCCCGCGGGACTGTTGAACTGACCGATGAGGAAGCCCTCGCTCTTTTCGATCCATGACACTTGCGAATCGTTTTGTGTTGAGGCGGCGGACTTGGAGAAGAAGGGGTGGATGGCGGTGGACGACGAAGACAGGGAGACCGTGGTTGTTTGCGCTGTGAATTTAGGGGAACGGGTTGTGTCAATTTGCTGACCTCGGAGGAGAGAAACACGCGAGCAAGCGAGGAATGGGCGACACCGTACTAATTTTGGCCTTCTTCTCGACGGTCACCTCGACTTTTTCGTCCTCGAGCGAGTACTTTCGCTTCGAGGCTGCCTCGGCGGCAAGGGCGATAGTGGTGGTGTCTTTTGTCCTGGTTGTGGCTTGTTTGGAAGTGATAGTTTTTAGCGAGCGGGTATAGACAAGATGTGTTTTCAGGGAAGCAAAGAGGTTTGTTATACCTTTGTTCCTCATGACGAACGTGTCTTCTTCATGAGGAACCTGTCAATGGTTTTATACTTTGCGGAAAGTCCGTCCAGCCCTCAGTCGCCGACGGGTGACGTATACGTCTAATATGCTGTCCCATCATCCGATTTGTCAACGACAACAACCGTCTTCAGGGGTTAGTCACTGTCATTGGATCGGCCCTGCTTAGGCGAAACGGGTTACTGTGTTTAGATCCGCAGCCAAGGGTAGTTTTGCTATTTGTACTCTGATGCTATCGCAACAGCAACAAAGCGAATATTGGAATTATCTGTGTGATTTATTAATATAGCAGTTCGCTGAATCTATACAAGTAATATATAGTATATAATTATATGGTTCCACTCTGTACTCTTGCATCCAAAACGAATCTTGAATGTCATCATTTGCAGAGTAGCTTCATCTCTCAAGCCAACATCAACTCTATCCTCACAACTCTCCTACCTTAACCCTCCCCCCACCAATTGTATCATTATCTAGCTATTCTGTTTTCGAGCATGATCACGTGATCACCGCATTTACTGATTCAATTACATCAACTACAACTATATACTCATCCTTCTCCACTACTACTCACATTACACAAACTTCTGACACCCTTTTTTGAGCAGTTTATTGAAGAAAGATATTAATAACATAGTAAGAAACTAAAGTTTTAGTAAATATACTAGGTTGGAAGAAAAAGTAATATATATAAATAGTATAGAGTAGAGAATATGGATTGAAGATGAGATTTTTTAGGCAAATAAGTGGCAGTGGAGGAGCTGGAGGGGTTGAGTGAAGAGCAGGAAGACTAGAGATACATAAAGAATTAGTGAGTTTTGTAGCTATAGTAAAAACTAGAGATTAGAAAGAGTAAATAATTAATAAATAGTAGATAAGAGAAAGAAAAAGACTGAAGATACTGAAGGAGCACTATTTGATGGAGGGGGAATAGAGGTCAGAGGGGCTGTAACTAGTAGTAGAGTAGGGACTACTGATGATAGCATAATAAGAAATTTGAAAAAAAATTCTAATATAACTACTAATAGATACAAAAGAATTCTTGAGAGCTCAGAGAATATAAGTAAGAGTAATTTAGTCAATAGTATAGTATTTATTGAACATTTGACCAAATAGCTCAAAATATATTCATTGGAGATTGCAGATACCCTGACTAGTACTCTTAAATGAATCAAATCAATTCAAATTGAAAGTTATTTAAATTGAATTGAATTGGAAATTTTTCAATTTGAATAAAGTTTAAATTAAATCAAATTTGAATTGAATTGAGGGTTTGATTCAAATCCTATTTTTGAAATATAATAACTTAACAAAAATACATCCAAATTTAATAATCTTTAGCTTGTTAGATTCCTCTTACATATATAAAGGAATCTAATAAGCTAAAGATTATTAAATTCAGATATATTAGAGTTCAAATCGAATTTCAAATTGAATTAGACCTTGATTTGATTCAATTTGTTAAAAGCACTAGCCTTGATCATTATTAGATATCTCTATAACCTTACTCTCTAATATGGACCCTCTGAGGAACTTATCTCAGACCAAAGAACTGAATTTGTGAATAATATAATCTTAAGTTATATATGAATTCATAAGATCAATCTGAAATAAACTATTTCTTATTATCTACAAATCAATTAAATGACTAACAAATGAACTAGACTATTAAGAAAGAACTTACCAAGATTAATCCTATTAATTGAAATTTTTACTTACTCAAAATTCTGTGGGAAATCTATTATATACTTGGAGAAATATGAAGAAAAGAGAGGAAAAGAAGAATATTTATTAATTATCCAAGTTATATATCTTTATACATCTAATTGATAATATCATTTCACTATACTACAATTTATATTAAGTTGTACTTAGAATGAGATTTCAATATTCACACTTAATGAGATATATAAATAAAATACAAATAAAACTAATTGAGCTAAGCAAAACAAAACATTACCAATGAGATGCTATCTAGATGACCAAAAAAGGTCTAAATTCTCTGCTTATAAGTATAAAAATAGGTCAATGAAATAGTAAAAAATGGAAATCCTGAGCAATATTAATCAAATCTCTACTGTAATGCCTGTCAATCAAATTTCTATTATAATGCTACATGCCAAATATAATAATACCCATTCTACCTATTTACTATAATATTTATTTTATCTATTTGCTATAATACTTATTCCACATATTGTAGTAGGCCACAGAAATTGCACTATTTAAAATTGTCACTTAGCCATATATCATATCAAGTGCACTAAGCAATCAAGACTGCTTTACTGCACCAACTTGTATAAATAACCAGACATACCAAAAGAAGATGTTTATCTGTACAGGACCTGTACACTGTACAGCACCTATATACTGTACAGCACCTGTACACTATACAGCACCTGAATACTTGTATCAGAACAGAAATACCTAATATAAATAGCACTCTATAATTAGCCAGATAGCAACTAAGTAGTAATCACAATGTATAAAATACTCCAAAGATAAGAGTGAATAAACCTCAGTTCTGAAATTGAAACCAAAAAGCAAAAGACAAGTCTGCCTACAATACTTTGAGGAATATACCTGCCAAAAGCCACTTGATCCTAAAGATTAGATTGCAATACTTAGGAGAAATGTCCACTCCAGAGCCTTTCTAGGAGATTGTAAGTAACTGGTACCTCATTTCTACTCCAGTCTACTTTCTGATATAAAGAAGTTTGTCAAGAGAAGTCCACATTTTTGTCCACTGATCCACTACATACCACTGATCTGCATTTGTTCAAGTCCACCATTTTCAAGTAATCTGCCTCAAAGCCAGTCTTAATGTACCTTCACAGTGATCCATCATGCAAACAAAGCAGTCCTGACATAACTTTGCTAGCTAAAGTCTGTTTTCAAAAGATCCGCCACTTAAGGAATAAGCTACCATTTGTCTGCCAATTCACTATATTCTGCCAATCTGTATCATTTTATATTTTTGTCTGCCGATCCACTGCATTCTGCCAATCTGTATCATTTGCCTGCATTGTTCAGTCTGCTGTTTTCAAGAAGTCTGCATTATTCTATATTTAGCTCACCAATCTGCTGCTTTCTGCCAATCTGCATTGTTTGTCCACATTATTTACCTGCACTTATTTAAGTAACCCACATTGCCCACTTAAGCCACATCATTTGAGAAACCCATCACATTTAGTTTGTCTGTCAGAAAAGGAACCTAATTGCCTGTCATAAGGAAACTGATCACTGATTCCCAGAGAGCCTACTCTTTTAAGAAAATCTGCCAAATTCGAGAAATCTGACTACCCAGATTATACAAAATTATCCACTTGCTCGCAATCCAAGAATACTGCCAAATTAGGAAATCGTATACAGAAAGTCTCCAGCTGTTGAATATTATACCACTAGACACCAACCCAATACAAGAGGAACTTATACCTATTATCTGAACATTTTGTTGCTTTTTGACAAAGTAACTGGGGGCTCAAGCCAATCTATACAGCTGCCCAACCTTGTAATTTGCCTCTATTGAGCTGGGCATGTTATATTTGGGTGCTCAACTGGGAATATTCTCAAAGGAATTATTGTGACTTTTCAGCTCACAGAACCCAACCTTCAACCTGGAGATCAGCACCATAGTAATCTTTGATATAGCACCAATTTCAGCTACCACAGGAGAAGAAATTCCAGCTCTATAAAGTATTTAGATAGGAAGAGACATAATTACCTCTAGAATCAGATACCACTCAGCATCAGAAGAATCTGACATTGCAGAAGCCAGCACTGTACGAAATCCTCCACTAGTACCACCAGCAGATACACCAACCAGAGATTTTGATAAGCTCATATCAGATAAAGTAGACAACACCAATCAGGATTTTGACAATCTTATCCAAGACCTCAACAATCATCTTGAAAGATTCTCTTCAAGAGTCTTCCCTGATTTACCCAGACCAGTAACCTCAATCTCAAGAATTCAGTCCACAAGACTCCTAAGAATAGTATCAAGAAGAGCACCATCTCTCAGATCTTCAGTACCTGCAAGCTCATACCCATCAACAGCCAACAACTCAGAACCAGACTCAGAAATTGAAACAGAGTCAGAAGACAGTGAGAATTAAATGGACACAACTCTACCCACATTCACAGGATACCCAGAGGAGGATCCAAGAGAATTTATAAATACAATTGAAGGAATAGCAGCCCTGAGAGATTTGTCAATCCAAAGATGAATCAATGTCTTCAAGGTATAGCTGAGAGAACTAGCCAAAGGCATCTTCACCAGAACTGCAAATGATGTCAACACAGACCTAGGAGATGTTATGGAGAATGCAAGATTAGAAGAAGAACAATATGAGGCTATATAGTACTGGATCATTGAAAAGTATGCAGGAAATGAAACCCACCACAAAGCTCAAGAATCCATCATGGGAATGAAGATGAATCTTGGAGAATCCCCAAGAGCATTCTTCACCAGAATTCAGAAGAGAATGCATACTGCTAGATTCAATGCTGCCAATTAAGACATCATTGGTCCAATGACCTTCATGAATGGAATTCCACTCCCTGGGCATCAGGAAGCCTGAAGAGCAAGTAGATGCAGCCCAAGGATACTTTTATGTCAAGCAAGAACCACCTGGACTGACAATCAGAAAGAAGATAAGGAAGACCTTTTGGTCAAGGCTCTGCAAGGAATCCTTCAAGGAGAATCAAAAGGAGAGAAGCCCACCAAAGAATGGAAGAAGGATAAGAATGAGATTCAAGACCTCAATTTGAAAGTAGACAGACTGGTTGGGCAGATTGAAAGGCTCATCACATGTGAAAATCAGAACTACCAGTCAAGATATCCTCCACAAGAAAATCAGAACTACCAGCCAAGGTACCCTCCATGTGAAAATTAGAATTACCAGAGGAACTATCCATCCTCTGATAGTCGAAACTATCCTTCAAGAGATAGAGCAGAGATTCAATGCTACAAGTGTGGACAGCAAGGACACTATGCCCCCAAATGTAACAACCAAGGCAGCTCAAGGAATTCTGAACCACTAAACCAAAAGAATACCCACAACAAGAGGACAGAAGCTCACCCAGTAGAAGACTATGAGCAGAGTGATAGTGAAGA
Source organism: Jimgerdemannia lactiflua (assembly GCA_003951145.1). NCBI lineage: Eukaryota > Fungi > Mucoromycota > Endogonomycetes > Endogonales > Endogonaceae > Jimgerdemannia > Jimgerdemannia lactiflua. The sequence continues at coordinate 12,332 of RQIL01014555.1, read as the reverse complement.
ATACAGTGACCTAGACTTGTACCCAACCAAAGCTGAATATAGAGAAACAGTCTATCCAGCAGAGAAAAAAAAAAGAGCAGTAGGTCACCCCTGAGCAGTAGGAAAGCCTCCCAAAAGAACAAGCAGAAGAACAATTCAAGATGAAGATGAAGAGGAGCAGGTTGATACACCTCCTCATTCTCCTTCACTCTTCATTCCTGGAGCTACTATCAATAGAGAAGATTCTTTATGAATCTGCTGATGAAGAGATGGGAGAAGAACCACAATTGGAAACCAAGACTCCAAAGTCCAAGAAGAAATATACCCCAAAGACCATGCCCCAGGACATCTACAATGAAGCCCAGAAGAAGATCCAAGAAGTCAAGATGGAAGTCCCACTTTTGCAATTCCTTCAATTGATACCTGCTGGAGTAAGAAACAAATTGCTGCAAACAACCAGATCTTATACAGGAAGAGTTCTCATTCCTCAAGAAGAACTGGTAACCCCAGCAGTACAAGCTGCAGAAAGACATGTCAGCACTTACCTGTTTGGAGAAATCGGAGGCCAGAAGGCGAAAATCCTCATTGACACTAGAGCAGCTGTATGTGTCATTGCCAAGAAATTCCTGGACAGCATTCAATGGTCCATTGATGGACCCTCTAGCCTCAGTATCATAGTAGCAGATGGAGCCCAAACTCAACCCCTGGGAGAAGCTGAAATATCACCATTACTCTTGGACATATTCAGTTCGCTATCCCCAAGGCAGTTGTAACCAAAGCTGTCACATATGACATAATTCTTGGTACCAATTGGATGAAAGAGATGAATGCAGATGTCAACATTGGTCAACAAGTACTCAAATTTGACTACAGAGGAAAGAAGTACTGAGTCAAAGTCACTAGCTTCAAGCCATCAAAGAAGAAGAAGAAGGTGACTATTCAAGAAGAATATGCCAGCAGTAAAGAATCCATCACTGAGGAAGAAGAAGAGAAGGATTCTGAAAATGACAATGACCCCAGACTGAGGCCCTGAATCAACACAGTAGAAGACAGACCAGAAGATAATGTATGGGTACAAGATATTATCCTTATCACAATTGGAGCCATTGCTGGAGAAGCTAGAGGATGCACCAAAAGCCTCCAAAGACAAAAATGTGAGAAACATTCATCCAGACATGTGGGAATTCAAAAGAGTCCTGGTACTACTTGCCCAGAATGCAGAAGAAGGAAGAAGAGATGCCTTCTCAGCCAAAAAGCCATGCATAAGTCATACTCAATCCTGAAATTGAAGCAGCAGAAGTACAAGCAATTTGGGACCAACCACCAGAGAAAGAAGATGATGGCATTTCTGAAAATGAAGAGCTTCCTGCAGTTATTTTATGGGATGATCTGAATTGGGCACCATAAGAAGAAGAAGATGACAATACCTCCCTGGAGTGAAGAAGAAGCTGGACCTAGCTCACAACCAGTCATTCCAAGGCCCAAAATCCATCAAGAGAGAGCCTTCCAAATGGGCAGATGCCCCCATCAAGTCGTTTTTCACTCACCAAGAGACTATTGCTATCAATGCCATATACTGGACCAGCAGTCCAAGCAGTCTATTGAAAAGGAATCTCCGAAAATTATTGCAGAAGGAATCTCATTCCAAGAATCAGTCACCATACTTGCAAAGAGAAGAAATGGAGTAGGATTCTACACCCAGACAGAAGTGAAACCCCTCTCTACCCTCCTACCAAAGTATGATGTGAATGGATGCAGATTCCCAAAGCTAGGAAAAATCAAGGAAAAAAAGAAGCACTTTTAAGCCATGGAATATTGCCATCATGGAAAGTACCCAAGATGCTGACCTTGCCAACACAAAAAGATCCATCTTAGCAAGGAAGTGATTGTGCATACACTTAAAAGAGGAGATGACCAAGCCCAGATTTGAAAGGAGAAAAAAAAGAAGTCTACAAGAAAGGTCCTCAAGATATATGACCTAGGAGAAGATATCCTGGCTCTCATTCACCATACAACTCACCAAGAATGGATAGATGATGTTATCAATTTCATGGAAGCCCTGGACCCTACTGGAAAAAGAGGAATCAATTATCTTTGAGACCCCTCTACCAAAGTAAGATGGCTACACCTAGACATCAGAGGTTGGAGATCTAATGCCACAGAAGCCTCAGCCCACAGACAGCCTACACTTGGCAAAAATATTGCATAGTTCACCCTGCTTCATCCCAATGCAATTTCACCAAAAAAGGTACACTAAGAAGATGTTGGCTATAATCTCAGCAGTCTTTATGACACCACTATAGGCCCCAAAAGTACAAGGCTCATCAGAACTGGTATTGCCATGCAACCACCAAAAGGAACTTACATTCAGTTGACCTCAAGATCTGGACTAGCCTTGAAGGACTCTCCACTGAAAGAGGAACCATTGATCCAGGATACACAGGCAAAATCAAGGTCATCCTAAGAAATGGAAGTGGTAAATGGATTCAAATCAACAAAGGAGACAAAATCACTTAAGCAGTCTTCCTCAAAACAAGACTACACAACTACAAAAAGTATCTGAGCTCACTCAAGGAACCAGACAAACTAAAGGATTTGGAAGCTCAGACAAGAAGGAAGTGCACCTCCTTCAGGTCAGCCAATTTAAAGTAAATGCCCCTCAGCAAGTTTTCTGCCAACCAGTAAAGCTTCACAAGAACCTCATCCTTGAGTCAGGAGAGCAAACCACCATCGAAATCTTTATACCACCAGACCTCAGGAATCTTTTCTTCGAACCCAATAAAGAAATCTGAAATCTGTACATAGAAGAATACACATTCTCTGACAAGATGATCCCAGTACACTCTCGAGTAACCAACACAAGCTGGGATAACATCATCCTGCCAAAAGGAATCATCATTGGACACTTTGTGCCTTACCTCAACTGAATACACAGAGAAGTTTATAAATTAAACTTACAGGGAAATGGCAAAAGGTCACAGAAGAAAGGAAAGGCCCCTCTGTGACCCAGGAGAAAGTGAAGCCTTCCACAAACATTGGAGAAGAATTGTCCCCTCAGCAACAACAACAATTGACTGAACTCCTTCATAAATATCAGGACATCTTTACCACAGACTATGGCAATCTACCATACAATCCATCATACCACCACAGTATAAATACAGGAAATGCAATACCCATCTGACAGAAACCATACAGGATACCCCACCACTTGAAGACATTTGAAAAAGAACACATACAGAAACTCTTAAACAATGGAGTCATCCAACCCTCCACCAGCTCTTGGGCCAGCCCTATACTTATTGTACCAAAGAAAGGAGGATGGAGACTAGTTGTAGACTTCAGGAAACTCAATACAGTAACTGAAAAAGATGCATACTCCTTGCTCCAAATTGATGACCTTCTGGACTAGCTACAAAATGCAAGATACTTCAGCAGTATGGATCTATTTGCAGGATTCCATGAGATACTAATGGACCCCAAAGACATTCAAAAAACAGCTTTTCTTGCCCTAGGAAAATTGTTTGAGTATCTCTGAATGCCTTTTGGACTCTGCAATATACCCCCCAACCTTTCAGTGAATGATGAACTCAGTATATGCCCCTCTCATCTACTACTGCCTGATTGTTTATATAGATGATTCCAACATCTACTCACCAAATTTCAAAGACCACCTGCAAGACCTTGAAGAGTTTTTCAAACTCACCTGACAAAACCACCTGAGACTCAACTCAAAGAAGTGCTACTTTGGCAAACAGAAGCTCGAATTCCTTGGATTTATAGTTTCTAAAGATGGAACACATGCAGACCCCAAGAAGATCAAAAAAGTCAACAACTTCCCTATCTCCAAGACCCCAAAGGAAGCCCTATTCTTCCTGATGCTTGCATCCTACTACAGAAGATTTATTAAGAGATTTGCTGAAATCTCTGCCCCAATCTGAACCTTACTGAAGAAAGGAGTACTGTTTCAATAGAAAGAACCACAAGAAGAAGTCTTCTAAAAACTACAATATTGCCTGACCTCAGCACTAATTCTGGTCTGACCAGACCTGCAGAAACCTTTTATTCTGTATACTGATGCATCCAAGAATGGCCTCGGAGCAATCCTTGCACAAGAAGGACCTGACAAATAGTATCATGTGATAGCTTATACAAGCAGAGCCACCAACAAATAGCAGACCAACTATGGGAGCACCAAATTGGAATACCTTGCAGTCATATGAGTGGTCATCTTGTTCAAACATTATCTTATTGGAAGAAAGTTCACCCTGATCATAGACCATACAGCTCTCAAATAGTTATTGCACTGAAAAGACCCCACTGGAATCCTTGCCTGATGGATCCTTATCCTTCAAGATTATGAAATCAACATCATTCACAAAGTAGGAAAAACTCACAACAATGTTGATATTCTTTCTTGCATAACCCAATGAACCAAAGAAAGGGTGTACCTCAGAACTGCACCCTCAAAGAAGTTCCTAAGACCATCAAGGAGCAAGAAGATCTCATCTGACAAGAACACCAGAAAGCCCATCAAGGACAGACAAATACAGAAAACAAGATTCGAAAAGATTATCAACATTGACCCCACCTCAGAATACAAGTCCGAGACATCATCCAGAAATATGACACCTACCACTCTAGAGCCTCTTCTAGGAGATTGTAAGCAACAGGTACCTCATTTCCACTCCAGTCCACTTTCCGATACAAAGAAGTTTGTCAAGAGAAGTCCATGTTTTTGTCCACTGATCTGCCATATATTACTGATCTGCATTTGTTCAAGTTCACTGTTTTCAGGTAATCTGCCTCAAAGCCAGTCTTGATGCATCTTCGCAGTGATTCATTGCACAAATGAAGCAGTCCTGACATAACTTTGCCAGCCAAAGTCCATTTTTAAGAGATCTGCCACTTAAGAAATAAGCTACCATTTATCCACTGATTCACCATATTCTGCTGATCTGCATCATTCTACATTTTTGTCTGCCAATCCACCATATTCTGCTGATCTACATAGTTCACCCACATTGTTTAGTCTGTCATTTTCAAGAAGTTCACATCATTCTACATTTAGCTCCCCAATCTGCCACTTTCTGCTGATCTGCATTGTTTGTTTACATTATTTGCCCACACTTGTTCAAGTAACCCACATCGCCTGCTTAAGCCACATTGTTCGAGAAACCTGCTGCATTTAGTTCATCTGCCAGAAAAGGAACCTGATCACCCATCATAAGGAAACTGATCACTGATTCCCAGAGAGCCCACTCTTTTAAGGAAATCTGCCAAATTCGAGGAATCCGACCACCTGGGTCACACAAAATTGTCCACTCACTCACAATCCAAAAATGCCACCAAATTAGGAAATCATATACAGAAAGTCTCCAGCTGTTGAATATTATACCACTAGATACCAACCCAATACAGAAGGAATCTATATCTATTATCTGAATATTTTGTTGCTTTTTGACAAAGTAACTGAGGGCTCAAGCCAATCTATACAGCTGCCCAACCTTGTAATTAGCCTCTATTGAGCCGGGTATATTACAATATACAGAATTCAAACTTTGACTTTAGAAGAGCTTTTATGAGTAAATCTGTCATAATTTGCTCCATGAGAGTATATTCTAGATATGTAGTCTCATTTTCAATATATTTATATATAATAGTACTATATATCAATATGTTTAATTTTTGTGTGATATATAGGATTCTTTGCTAAAGCAATGGTGGATTAGTTATCCTATTATATAGTTATAGATCTCTGAGAGAATCTCAAATTTTTTAGTAGTTTATGAAGCCAAATAACTTAATATTCCACTTGTATAAATAATATTGCTACTGAAGATTGTTTACAAGTTTGTCACAAAATGGCTCCACTATCATCAAGATAGAAGAAGTACTCTATTATAGACCTTCTGTCATCCAAATTGTTAGCCTAATTGGTATCACATATACTGGAAAGAGTTATAGTACTCTTGTTTACTTTTTTGTTATCCAAATTGAGCATATAGCTCTTTATACTTTTTATGTATCTAAATATATACTTAATTGCTATCTAATATAAATTGTTATAGCATAATGAGTATTTTACCACTTTGTTGACTATATATAATATATTAGATCTTAATTTAAGTATAAGATATATGAGAGATCTCACCACTTGTCAATAAGAAATATCAAATTGCTCAAGTATTGTCTGAACATAGGCTCCTTGACTTAGGTATATAGTATATACATTCCTATTATATATGATGGATATCTTCAAAAGGAAAGATACATCACCCATATCTGTCATCTTGAACTTATATAATACTACCTTTACTTTATTAATTTTACTTATTATTCTAACTAAAAAAATATTATTAATCCAAATTCCTAGGTATACTATTCCCGAGGATGTATAATGAGTATATATATATAGATCTATTTCACATTATTTGAATCTATTATCTTCTATAAGGTAGTTATCAATCTTTCAATTCTATAGTCTTACTGTTTGCTTTATACTATAAAGACTTTTACATAGTCTGCATACTAACTCTTTTTCATTGTTGTAGAGTTTATACCCTTGTGGTTGATGAATATAGAGTTTGATATCTATATCTCTATTTAGAAAGGCTGTTTTAATATCCATTTAGTGGATTTCATAGTTATACTTAGCTCTGATTACAAGAAATACTCTAAGTAAAGTAAGCTTAAATACTGGGGAAAATGTCTCATTATAATTAACTCCAAAGTCTTATAAATATTCCTTTGCCACAAATCAGGCCTTATACCATTCTATACTACTATTACTATCATACTTGATTTTATATACTCATCAAGATCCTATAGCTTATTAATTTACTAGAAGAGAGACTAAGTCTCATAATGAGCAAGCTGTACTCCTCATCATCTATAGTCTTTTTTCACTCCTTTTTATTATCTAAGTGAATAGCTTCATTATAGTTTCCTGGCTCACTAATCATTGCTATGTAAGTACATTTATAAGTATAGTTTATATGATGTTATTTGTAATAGGATATCTTAGATAGGTTTCAGTAATCTCTTAAATCTGCTCAAACTTCATTATTCATTCTAGACTTGTACTTTTTCTTACCTTTTGGAGAGGTATTCTCTTCCTCTTCATTATTCATAATCTTTGTAATTCTTGGTTCAGAGAGTTTTATGAGTAATTGCACTATCGATCTTATAGATATAGATTACATCACTAGAGTTTCAATTATTAGTATAGTTGTGCTCACCATTGGTACAGTTCCACTCACTATTAGTAGACTGATTATAGGTATAGGAATTTTCATGTGATTTTTCTATTCTTTTGCTCTATCTTTAAATTGAATATTATGAGAGATAACTATACTATACTTTTGCAAATTTTATAGTTTATATACTGCTCTATTATATCCAAGAAATATATGCTTATCTGTCTTAGGCTTGAATTTGCCTCTATTACTATCTTTATCTAAGATATAAGTCTCACTTCTGAATATCCATAAGTGTGAGATGTTGGGCTTAGATCTACTTTATAATTCTTCAGGAGTAAGTTATTATCTTTGGATTACTAACTGCCACATTTTTTGCTTAGAGCTCAAGAGATATATTAGTTGCATATATATTACTGTATTCAATACTTTTGCACAAAAGGACTGTGGTAGACTAGTTGTATTTATCATTATTTGGGCCATCTCAACAATCATTCAGTTAAACTATTCCATTATATCATTTTGTTATAAAGTATAGAGTACTGTTCTATTGTGTCATATTCCATACTTTTTTAAGAAATATTTAAAAGACTTATTTCTACAGTCTGTCTCATTGTTAGAATATAGCATCCTTATTCAATGTTTCATTTTGTTCTCTATACTTGTTTTGAATTTCTTAAACTTCTTAAATGCCTTGCTCTTTACTGAAAGAAAGTATATTGTGATGATGCTTTTGAATCTGGTGACATCAGAACCTGAAGACTGCTATCACTTTGTAAGTCACTGATCACAAGTTGTGACTTACCTGTGACTCCTCTATGACTCATCTTGACCATAAGATGATCTTCATCAAAAACTTATAATGACTTATAATGACTTCAGTGGTATACTACTAATAATCAGGTGACCCTACCCCTGGACCAAAGAAGAAGACCTTCAAGAATATAAAAAAAAGCATCAAGAAGAGGTACAACAGTAACTACAACCAAGAAGACTTACCACAAACAAAATGCCTGCCATCATCTGCCAAACAGCAAGATCAAGGAGCCACTCTGGGCCATCAGTTTAAGAACAGATGTTCAATGACATCAGAAGGGCCATGAGACTGTACACTAGAAGAATCCCTAGTTTGAATCTCAATATAAGGGACCCCTATCACTATACTCTGAACTGCCACAAAATAGAAACAAGAATCTCAATGGCCACTCAATGCCTTTTTATGTGGCAAGAGTATGAGATGGGACACCACCTCTGCTAAGAATTCCTAGAGGCCAGTCATCAAGAAATTGCAGATGCTATATGCATAAATAGGCATGAGCAGCAATTAGCCAGAAGAGTCCATCAAATCTTCAGATATGCTCCTTGGGACATTCCAAACCTACAGTATGTCAAAACCTCAGATATTCAAGAGCTGTCAAGCCACCAGGTGGACCACTTAGAAGAGATGGTAGCAGAAGAGGCCCAATCTACCATCTCGGTTAAGAGTGAAGAAGTGCAAGACCTCTGGAACTCCCTTCTAGAAGACAATCCAGACCAGTTCATCTGAGGTTTGATTGCCCTGTTCCAAGGCCCTCCTCTGAGGATCTACGCCCCACAAAACCCCACAGATGTTCCCTATTTTATAGAGGAAAACCTCATAGACTAGAGACCACAAGAGCAGCAAGAGTACTCTGCGCCTTTCACAGATGATGACATCATCAGTGGTGATATCATCTCTGCTGACATTACACCTCAAGACCCAGAAAATAGCAGCAACCCATTTGTTCTATGGGAAGAAGACTTCAACAACCTCTTGGAAAGATATGCAGACACCTTCTCCACACCCTCAGAACCCCCAACTGAAGTCAGCTCACTGGTGGAAGTTACAGAAAACGATTTGGCCAGACACCCTGAAGAAAATGAGGAAGAAGAAGAAGATGACATAATTCCAGTCACACTGAACTTCAGGTTGAATAGTGATGATTCTATTAGTCAAATTTGATCTAGTTAGTTAATTGCACAAATAGTGACTGTACTTCAACTAGCCTTATTGTCACAAACAAAAAATTAGCCTTATTCTACTAGTTAGTCACTTGACTTCCAAATTCATGCTAATTCAAGAGTAGGAAATTACCAATTACTTAGCCATATACTTAGCAAAATCCACACACAACTCTGTATAAATACCCCCCAAAACTGCAGTGAATAAACCCTCAGTCAATTGATTTGCAATATTAACTTAAGTTTTGAGAACTTTGGAAAAAGACTTCAAGAGACCGGAATTCTGAGAACAAGATAACAACCTGGAGCAATTGATTGCTTGGAAGTTTGAGTTAAAGAATTTCTCTTGCCACTGTTAAGAAAACTGACTGCCCTGCTTAATTCAAGACTACCACCAAGTTAAGAATCACCAGCCACTAAGAAAGCCACAAAGGAAATCACTACCAAGGACCACCACATATTCCAGAGATCCACTAGGAACTAGAAGACCACCAGAATGATCACCTGCTCTCAAGTTAATCAAACGTCGACCTACGAACGATTCCCGACCACCGTCATGAGCTGCTTAGTTTAAGATCGCCGCCCCATTCCCCATGTTGATTGATGACCAACCCACCCAGACCACTTATTCAAGTTTCGAAAGTCCGCTGCTACGTTAACTGCTCCCACACACGTTGATTGACCACTGCTCACATTTGGACCCTGATTGCCACCCTGTCATGTTAATCAACCCACCTGCCAGGATAAAAGAATAACTAACTGCCACGCATACAAGCAGCATGTCCATTCCCCCCTTAAGTACAATTGAGTTATCAACCATTGAATAATTGAGCCATCATATTTGAAGAGTCCATCATAGACCCGAACACTCGCACTCACACTTTGACGACAAATCGGATGACCAGTCACATGACCCAGACCCAATAATCAACGTGAACAATATATTTAATTCTTATAATTCAGAGACCATGCTTCACAAGTGGCACATTGAGCCATACAGAAGCTTATAGTTATATACAAAATACATGCCACAATATATATAGGCTTTATAAATATAATTGTCAATAAAGATAATGAAGTACCTCATTCTGGAGTATAATTACATATATATAGAGCTACAGATATCTATGTGTATGAGATTGAGTATGCTATTTACTCATTTTGTCCATTTCTGAAAGGATCTCTGAAAAGCCTTATTTGCTATATAATCATTATAGAAGAAATTCAGAAATATATAGCTTGATAATCCTTTTATCAAACTATTCCTCATTATTCATTCTAAGCTTATCTCGCCAATATGTTTTAAGTATTCATACTATATATATCAGGTATCAGTCACTATTATAGAGTATACTAATATACTATTTGGCATATTATCAATTGTATATAGGTTCTCTCTTTTTGATGCATATATTAGTTTTTTATTATTTTTTAGATTGATTATCATTATACTATTTGAGTATATGTTTACTTTTTTATCTCTTTAAGCCATCATCTATTCTATTAAGAATAGATTTTTACTAATATTCAGAATGTATAATATGTCTATAAAAGTGCCTGAGGGTTTGTCAACTTTTTTATATAGATATATGCTGATATTACCTTTGTCCTGAGTATAGATAACATTGTTGTTACCCAATTTAATAGATATAAGATACTCAAATTTCTCATATGTAGAGAACTACTTGTAATATACTATCATATATTGTATTATACTGAATTATAAGCCAGATCTCCTTACTGTATACATTAGTAATATTTGGCATATAGCTTATATTGGCACTTATGCTTATATTATTTTTCATCAGTATAAAAGTGTTTCCCACTTCTATATCTATATGGATAGGTCACCATCTCTATAAAGAACATATTCTAGCTATCACTGCTTGGATTGTTATTTATATCTACAATATTTGCCTGTCCATATTGATTACTTTTTTTCTTCTTTTTAAGGTTGTAATCTTATATATAATACCCAGACTTATCATAGTAAAAGTACTTACTACTAAATTTGGTATATTGACTGTTGTACTGCTAGTTTTTCCCTCATTCTTTGTATTTCTTACCTCCTTTGCCTTAACCATATGCTCTATAGAATGCTTTCTCATTATAGTCTTCATTGGCACTATTGTTTGGCCTCAATTCCTTATTTAATAAGCTCATAATGATATATTTACAGTCCAAAAGCTTGTCAGATTTCTACATAGTGGAAATAACTATATTATATGCTTTAAAAAGGCCTCATATAAGAGCCAGAACCTTGTCTTCTTTTCTGATGAGGTTCACTAGTGTGGAAGAGAATTCATCTGATTTGTCAGATCATTGACATGGTTGGTATATTCCTGGATGCTCTTCTTGGGCTTCTTCTAAAGAGTGAATAGTTATTGCTTCTTTAGGTGAAATCTGTTCAATATGGATGCCTTTTGGTGATAATCACATAAGATCTTTCAGGCTTTAATGACTGTTATAGTATTCATAATAAGTTTTATTTGCTTATTTGATAGAGTAAAAGTAATCTTCCTTAGTACTTTATAATCCTTTATAGTGTTATATCTTATTACTTATACCTATAGCTTTCAGTAGTCCTCTAGACCATATTTCTCTATAGATTCTTTATATGATATACTCATATAGTATAATTCTTATCATCAAAGACAGAAATTATCCTTTTTGTCATCATAGCCACCACTATCAGTATAACTATCAGGGAGACTATATTTACACCACTTATATTACTTAGTGAGCTCATGCTTAGTACTACACTTGGGCTTTCTGAGTTTGATATCTTCTTTATACATAGTATAGCATATATTAAAGAGATGTCTTATTATCTACTTTTATTAGTGGGACTTATAATCATTGTTATATACTTGGGGAAATATAAGGAAAAGAGAGAAAAAGAAGAATATTTATTAATCATCCAAGTTGTATGCCTTTATATATCTGATAATATTATTTCACTATACTACAATTTATATCAAGTTGTACTTAGAATGAGATTTCAATAGAATTCAAAATACCCCTATTGCCTCAACCAAACAAAAGCTCTTTGAAATGATATTTACCAAAAAGACCAGAATTGCTGACCATAAAAACTTCAGAAAGCTTCTCGAAAAAAGAGATCAGCTACAAAATAAAGTCTGAAATCAGATTATTAAGATTCAGAAAAGACAA
>RQIL01014554.1:0-10940 GCA_003951145.1 Jimgerdemannia lactiflua | reverse complement strand
TAATTATATTACTATATTAGCTATTAGATATTATCTCAAAAGAAAGATCTCATTCCTCAAGCCTATAGGTTTTGATTATATTACTGTATCTGTAACAGTTCTGGTTTCTGGAATGAGGAAGCAACTAAATTCTAAGTACTCAAAATAGCTTGAAGAGTTATTGAGAATTCAGAAAGTTCTTGTGAATTCAGGGAGAAAATATTCTGAGCTTTATTTGAGAGAACAGAGAGGATATTTATACAAGATATGAAAGAAGGATCCGGAAGGATCTAAGTAATCAATGGAAATGCCAAGAGAAAGATTTGTTGGCAATGATGACAAATAAAGATCCGCAATGTTCCATGAAGTTCCGTGACTAGCTAAGACTGGAATGGAAGTGACAAGAATGTTCTAGCTGTGGCTTAGTGCCAAGAAAGGATTTCTAATCATTTGGAAGATACTGGAAGGTTACAGAAAGTACTAGAAAGACAAAGAAAAAGAAATAAACTACGCTAAAATATTACATCTCTTCCTCCTTAAGAATCAATGTCCTCATTGAATTCAGAAGGTAACACAAGAAAATAAAACTAAAAGAAAAGACAAATAAAATATATCAGCTCATTGACAAGAACTGGCCATCCTTGTATAAGGCGAGGGCCAAAGTATCATCTTGATCAGATGAGAACTGGTTCAAACCTCGTTAGTTGCAGGGTTTACAGAGTTCTTCTGTAGGTCTTGTTGCTGATGCTGTATCCCTTAGAGTGCCCTAATGCATAATGTATCTGATCAGTACAGTAGGTCGTCTTTAAGGGGAGAACCTCATGGGCAGTCAATGAGTTTCTTTTTGCTCGAACTCTTGAATGAGGTCTTGAGAGTTCTTGAGATTGGCAGCGAGTTTCCAGATAGCATCGTATTCAGGGTAGTCCATCCACTTAACTAGGTATTCTGTGTGACAGTATCGGACTCATTTGTCTAAGATTTTCTCAACTTTGTACTCGATATGATCTTAAACCATAACTAGTGCTGAGGGTATCGGAATTTGGCCAGGGTAAGGGGGTGACTGGTTCCAGACCTTGAGTTGTGACACATAGAATACTAAATGTATACACATGGTTGTCAGTAGACTGAGATGATAGGAGTAGGTAGAGACTTGCTCAGTGATCTTAAAAGGTCCAAGATACTTGGGTTGGAATTTGGCTGACTGGTGGTTGACTTGAGATTGGGCCTTGATGTTGTTGACTTTGAGTAGAACCATATCTCCAATAGTATAGTTGACATCATAACGTTTCTTATTTGCATACTTAGCTTGATGTTGTTGAGCCTTTAGCAGATTCATGGTTGCAATCTTGAGAAGAGAATCCATTTTGTCGATAAGGTTCTGGGCAGTGGGGACTTTTGTGTAACTGGATTGCTGGAATGAGACTAGGCTTGCAGGGGTCTTGGGGTTTTGGCCATATAATAACTAAAAAGGGGAAAGACCAGTAGATGATTAGACTGTGTTGTTGTAAGCGAACTCAGTGTAGGTCAGGTAGTGGTCCCAATCATCTTACTCATAAGACATATAGTTTCTGAGCATTTGTTCAAGTGTTCTGTTAATTCACTTAGTCTGTCTATTGGTTTGAGGATGGAAGGTAGTGGATATAGCAATTTGAGTTCCAAGAGTCTTGAAGAGTGCTTGCCAGAAGTGACTTGTGAATTTGGGGGTTGCGGTCACTGATAATTACTCGGGAAAGTCCATATTGGCAGAAGATAGACTTGAAGAAGATTCTAGTGATTTCAGGGGCAGTGGCATTGGTTGTGGTTGGCTTGGCGATAGTAATTTTAGTCAGGCAGTCCACAAATACGATGATGGCATCATAGCCTGATTTGGTTCGTAGGAGTTGTACAATGAAGTCCATTGTGACTTGCTCGAACTTCTTGGTTAGAATTGGCAATAGTTGCAGAAGACCAGCAGGCGTTTGGTTGCTTGACTTATTCCTTTGATACAGGTCGCAGCTTTGAACATACTCCTTGATTTCCTTAAGCATATTGGGCCAGTAGTAGTCTCATTGAATGTTCTTGATAGTCTTCTTGGTTCCAAGGTGACCAGCTAGTGGGGAGTCATGATGTTTGTGAAGGATCTTATACCGAAGTTTGGGGTTGGTGGGAATATAGATCTTGTCTTGATAGTACATGAGGTTGTTCTTGAGGGTGTACTTTTCTTTGAATTCCTTGGTGTCCTTTTGTAGAACCAGAGAGTCTTGTTCGTAAGTGGTCTTGATCTGATTAAGGAATTCAGGTGCCACAGTAACTTGTAAGATGGTGGCAAGGTCAGGCCTTCTTGAGAGTATATCTGGTACAACCAGGGTTTTGCCGGGCTTATAAATGATGTTCAGGATGAAGGTCTGAAGTAGCTGACTCCACTTGGCTTATTGACGGGAAAGAGTTGATTGGGTGTTGATGTATTGAAGAGATCTGTGATCTGTGATCATGTCCAACTCAACTCCTTCTAGGTAGTATCACCAGGTCTTGAGGGCATGAATGATTACCAAGAGTTCCTTTTCATGAGTGGCTAGCTTTTGTTCTGCAGGGGACAATTTCCTTGATTCGAATACAATGGGTCTGTGTCCTTGACCTTCATCTTGAGAGATGACTGCACTAATTGCAAAGTTGGATGCATTGGTAGTAACAGTGAATTTCAAGTTCGGGTCCATATTTCTAAGAACAGATGCATAGATCAGGTGGTTCTTGAGTTCTTGAAAGGCTTGTTGACAGAAGGTGTCCCAGATATAGGGAATATAGAGGTCGGAGTTAAGTTGTTTTCACAGGAGATTTGTCAAAGATTCTGCTATGCCAGAGAAGTTCTTGACAAATCGGTGGTAGTATCCAGCTAGACCAAGGAAGGACCTAAGTTCAGTGAGATTTGCTGGTACAGGCCACTGTTCAATGGCTTGTATTTTCCTAGAGTCTATTTGGATTCCTTTGGTTGATACAATGTGTCCAAGGTATTCGACTTGATTCTTGAAGAATTTACACTTCTTGAGCTTTGCATAAAGCTTGTGTTCGTGGAGGATCTTGAGGACTTGTTCGAGGTATTTGAGATGTTCTTCTTCAGTGCCACTGAAGATCAGGATGTCATCAATGTACATGAGTACAAAGATATAGAGCTGATCCTTGAAGACGGTCTGCATGAGATCTTAAAAGGTTGCTGGCACATTGGTGAGACCAAAGGCCATGACTAGGAATTCATAGAGACCAAATGGTGTCATGAAGGCAGTCTTGGGTATGTCTTCTGGCTTGATTTGAATTTGGTGATACCCGGAGGTCAGGTCAATCTTGGTGAAGTGCTTGGCATTCTTGAGAGCATCAAAGATTTGATCAATGAGAGGCAGTGAGTAATGATTCTTGACAGTAATCTTGTTGAGTATACAGTAGTCTATGCACATTCACAGAGTATCATCCTTCTTCTTGACAAACAGGACTGGGGAGCCAAAGGGTGACTTGTTTGGCTAAATGGCTCTTTGCTCGATGAGTTCATTGAGTTCCTTCTTGACTGCTTCAATTTCAAGTGGTGATATGTAATACATCTTCTTCTTAGGAATAGCTGCATCTGATACAAGCTTGATTTCATGGTTATGGTCTCTTGAGGGTAGTAGACCAGGTAGCTTGTCTGGGAAGACATCCTTGTACTTGTTTAGCAGTAGCTTGACACTTTTGCTGATTGATAGCTTCTTATTTTCTTTCTTGGGTCGGATCAATGTAACAAAGGCACAGATAGCTTTCTTGAGGGCCTTCTTGAACTGGATTGCAGAAAGAGTTGCAATTGGGGTTCTCATCTGAGTCTTGTCAGGCTTGATGGTAATATTGGCTCTATCTTGAATCAGGGTGACTTCATTCTTGGTTTAATCAATGTGTGAGTTGTGTTATGTAAGCCAGGGTTTGCCTAAGATCAGGTCATGATCTCCTAGGGGTGCCACTTCAAAATCTAGACATTCCCAATACTTCTGAATCTTGAGGGGAAGTTTAGCAGTAATTGAGTCAATTGGTAGAGTGGTGCCATCAGCAGTGACAACTTCACCATTCTTGCCAGCTGGCTTAGTGAGAATCTTGAGCTTGTTGATGAGGTTCTTGTTGATGAAGTTCCCAACAGCTTTGCTGTCTATGAGAACATCTAGTTCTTGACCTTTGACTAGACCTTTGAAGATGAGCATTGAGTTGGCTTAGTTCTCAGCTATGCTAGCAACTTGATCAGTGCTGCCAAAGCCTTTCTGATCTCACTTGGTTGAAGATAACTTAGTGACTTCCTTGATGGCAGATAGGGTAGCTTGCTCCAGGATGAGCTGGGCAATTCTGTCACCTTCATTGACAGTGTAAGGTTGGTCCTTGTGGTTAACTAGTAGAACTTGCATTTCTCCTCAGAAGTCAGGGTCAATGACTCCAGCACCGACATCCAGTGAGTGCTTGACACTAAGATCAGATCTTGGTGCAATTCTTACATAATATTCCTTGGGTATTTCAACTGCAAGGTCAGTTGGAATGAGCCTTCTTTCATGAGCAGGAATAGTGACTTGTTGGACGGATTGAAGGTCTAAACCAATGGCTCCTTCTGACTGTGCTTGAGGAATCTGGGCCTTGGGATTGACTCGTATGAAATTGAGTACCACTTCTTGTTTGACTTGGTGACCTTGGGTATCTTTGGACAGGACCAGGATCCTCTTGAGTTCGGTAGTCTTTTTGGGACATTTAGTGGCAATGTGGCCAGGCTGTCAGCAAAAGAAGCAGGCTCCAGCCTTCTTGAGGTGCTCCTTTTCCTCAGGTATAAGCTTGTTTTTCTTGTTCTTGTCAATGGTGTCCAGATCCATGAGGGCAGGTTCAACAGTTCTGACTTTGGTTTTCTCCCTTCTGAGGTTGTTGTTGAATAGCAGTCTCTTCTGCTCAAAGCGGTTGCCATAGGTAATGACATCGAACCTATCAGCAATTTTCATTGCAGTGTCTAGGTCTTTGGGTTCTTCTAGTTCAACATGAACTCAGGTTTGTCCTTTGAGATCTTGGATGTACTTGTTGACCTTCTCGTCTTCAGTAATATGAGGTAGCTCCAAAAGAATTGATAGGAATTGTGCATTGTATGCTTATACAGACTTGAGTTGTTTGACGTTTGCCAGGTGGTCTCGCGCAACCTTGGTGCTGTTGACAGGTTTGAATTGGCCCTTAATAGCATCTGAGAATTTGCCCCAGGTCTTGATTCAGCCAGAGAATCTTGTGTTCTGGACATGATTTTGCCACCAGATTGCAGCATTCCCTCAGAGGAGTGTGGTGGCAAATTGGACTAGTACTGCATTATTCAGATTGGTCAGTTCTCCATACTGCTCCAATTGGAAAAGCCAGGCATTGGTAGACAGTCCTTCTCTTTGGCCATCAAAGGTATCAGGCTTCTGAGGCTTGATGGTGACTGTGGTCGGAGATACCATTGTAGGTACAGATGTAGACTGTACAGGAGCTTTGCCCTCCTTCTTGTCCAGTCATTCTTGAAGTTGGGAAATTTGGGCCAGTGCGGTGTGCAGCAGGCTTTCTAGAGTCCCAGATAACTGAGTAGGAATTTGCTGTTCCTTCTCTTCTTCTTGCTGAATATAGGGTGTGTTCTGTGGGATATAGTTGTTGTAAAGAGTATTGCCCCAGTCGTTGGCATCCATGGACATGGTGTTCGAGTAGTTCTTGAGGGGTTTTTTGTTTAGGCAAGGTGTAACTTAACCGCTGCTACCAAGTGTAACAGTTCTGGTTTCTGAAATGAGAAAGTGACTAAATTCTAAGTACTCAAAATAGCTCAAAGAGTTATTGAGAGTTCAGGAAGTTCTTATGGATTCAGAGAGAAAATATTCTGAGCTTTATTCAAGAGAACAGAGTGGATATTTATACAAGATATGAAAGAAGGATCTGGAAGAATCTGAGTAATCAATAGAAATGCTAAGAGAAAGATTTGTTGGCAATGATGACAAATAAAGATCCACAATGTTCCATGAAGTTCTGTGACTAGCTAAGACTGGAATAGAAGTGACAAGAATGTTCTAGCTGTGGCTTAGTGTTAAGAAAGAATTTCTAATCATTCGGAAGATACTGGAAGGTTATGGAAAGTACTAGAAAGATAAAGAAAAAGAAATAAACTATACTAAAATATTACAGTATCAGCTCTTAGTTCTAGTTAAATATAGCTCTATCTTCTGCTAATTAATTAAAAGATCTCACTGAATTAGCATCTATTATATTCTAATAGCTATCAATAGTCTGACATCTGACTAATCTATCATTATTACTTTTTTGCTTATCTGTTATAATAGTAAAGCCAAATTTGGAAGAAGAAATAAGAAATAGATATTTAATCACAATCAGTCCCAAATTAGCATAGTCTTATAGTTAGTAGTCCCCAATTTCAACAATGTCTAAAAATATTTTAATAATATCAAAATCAAAGACCCAATATAGTAACTTATTTTGATAATGTTGAAATGACATAACTTAGTCATATAACTTAGTCACTAACTTATAGCTAAAAAATTTGTATAAATATCTCAGTACCTTAGAGTGAATAAATCTTAGATTGAAAGTATTAGAAAAGAATAAATATACTGATAAAGAGACCTTTGGGATTATATCTTTGATATATTTGGCCTCAAGAAACTACTGACTCTGAAAGTCAAAAAGACAAGAATTCAAAATAAAGAAATTTGACATACTTACTAAGCTTAGTATCTGCTATATTATAACTTAGTACTCATTAGCTAGTAATTCAAGACAAATTCCTCACTTTCAAGCTGAATAATAAATAATTGCTACAAGAACCCATATAATATAATTAGACAGAATAGATATGAGACCACCTATATTCTATGAATATATTTTTGATGAATCAATCATTACCTTTATTGATGATTTTGAACAGTATGCCACTATCAGGATCATAACTATAGCATAGTAAGTAGCTCTACTCTCTGTAAGCCTTAGAGGTCTAGCAAGAACTGCTTTCACTATAATCAATCATATAGAAGCTGATGACTCAACAATACTATTAACCATGAAGACTTGGCTCCAAAATACCTACTACACTAATGAAATTAAATAAGCTCTTAAGGATTAATTGAACACTATTTATCAAGAAATATCTAAAGATCCAAATATATTCTATATAAGGATCCAATATCAAATAGTCCTTACTGACTACCCTGATGTAGTTCAAGATCAAGTGGTTGAAAATATCTTTATAAAGAGTATCTACCAAAAAATCGCCTCAGCTATCTGATCCACTCCAGTAATACTAGATCTGGTATAAAAAGTTACCTATGCTTAAAGATACTGGATTGCCAGGCACCTACAAGGCTATACAATAGAGAGAATAACTGGAGTAAAAATCAAACCAAGGAATACTCACATAGTCTCAACCACTATAATCAATAAGAATATCCAACAATAATAACTACTATCTCAAGAACTAAGAAAGGCCAACCTAATAGAGGAACTGGCCAAACAGTTTGCAGAAATAACTGTACATCTTAGTAATGTAATCAAGGAGTTCAAGAAGAAGCCAGTACAGAAGTTTGCTGCTATGAATAAAAGACAATCAGTAATATACTATAGATATCAAGAGAAGACCATTATGTCTCAGATTGTATAGCAGAAACTTAGTACAAGGCTCAACCAAACAATGCAGCTAGAAACTAAGAACAGACAAATACTATCACCTTCAAGGAGATTGGAGAATCAGAGAAAGAGCAGGAGGAATGAGAAGCTTATTCTGCTATCTCAAGTAAGAAGGACACCCAAGCTACTTCTTATAAGAAGTCTATAGGCAGGTCTCTCAAGAAGACCCAAGTACAGACAAAGCAATCAGAAATAGTTATCAAAAAAGAAACCCAGTAGAGTGAGACTAATCAAGATATAGAGCTAGAACAAAATACCAAGCTTGAATAAGTAGTAGAGAATATTATCTGGAATACCACTCCATCAAGTGAAGAAAAGAAGAAGCAGAAGTTGCACAAGAGCAAGACTTTTAAATATGATATCTTCAAGAACCTCAAGGATTAAAAGATCAATATAACCTTCAGTCAACTGGCAGAAATTCCAACTTTCAGACAATAAATAAGAATAGAAATTTCAGATATAGGAAAGAACTAAGGTTGGAGAATAATTAAAGCCAATAATACTTAAGAAGACTTAAGTGAAGAGAGTGAAGACAATTGGAAGACATTAGCTTATGCTACCTGCCAGATCAAAGACTGAGTCTTTAAAGCTATTATTAATATAAGAGCTGGAGAATATCTCATCACTAAGAAGGTAGTAAACCACCTAGGTTGGAAAATAGAAGAAGCTATCAAACTAGTATTTATTATAGCTGATAGAATATGAGCAATACCTTTAGGAAAGATTCAAGATGTGCCAATCAAGTTTAGAGAAGCCACCATCTCAGTAGATATTATTATTATCAATACAACTAACTATGATATTCTCATTGATAATCAATGGCTCTATAAAGCCAAAACAATGATTGACCTCAGTACTCAGAAAATACAAATTATCTATTAGGGAAAGAAGATCAGAATTCCCATCAATGTCTACAAAGGAGTCCACTCCGAGATAGAGAAAGAGTAAGAAGAAGAGGCTTATATATATAGTCACTATAATAAAAGAAAAAGGCAAAAAGTTGATAGAAGAAGAATGGTATATAAAAATTATAAATGAATATACACTATAAGAAGTATGTTCTCATGATGAAAGAATATACTATGCCCAGCACCTGAATTGCTGCTACTTCTATATCATTAAGGTAAAGAAGATTACCAGTAAGGTAAAGAAGAATCAGAAGAAAATAGAAGACAAACCACTAGAGCTTTTAAATGACAGCAATGATAAAGATGAGAATATCACAGTCAAAATTCAGAAGATCCATCCTGATATAGTTATACTATAGTATAAATCAGAGAATGCAGCTAGAATGGATCTATCTATCACTATATATACAATTCTCAAACCATAGACTACAATCATTCTCAGGACAGAAATCAAAGTAACCATCCTACCAAACCATATTGGAATCCTCAATATAAGAAGTAGCTTGGCAAAAAGTGAAATATTTATAGAAAGAGGGGTTATCAATTCAGATTATATAGAAGAAATTCTTCTTCTTACTAGAAACTACAACTTAACAACTTCATTTAAAGTAAGAAAGAAGGATTGACTAGCACAAATACTTATCCTGCTCATCCTCAATCCAAGAATCAAGAAAGTGATAAACAGTAGATAAATAAAGTAAAAAAGAGCTAGATTTGGCTCTACAAAAAGAGGAATTCTCACAGCAATCAAAATTACTAAATTTGAAGAAGAAAAAAAGCCAAGACCAATATACCTATATAATCAAAAAAAGATTCTCTCTCAAAAAAGAATTACAAGACCTCTTGTATACATTTGAAGATATATTTGCTATAGACTTTAAGAACATCAAGATTAAGAAACTCTTATACTATTATGATATTAACACTAGAAGTACAAAGTCTATTTATCAGAAGATCTATCCTATCCTGCCAGCTTATAAAGAGTGGCTAAAGATAGAAATCAAGGAGATAGAGAAATCTGATATCATCAAAAAAGCTAGTAGTCTATAGTCGTTACTTATTGTCCTCATACTAAAGAAAGGAAGCCAGCCAGGAGAATTTGTACCCAGACTTTGTATAGATTACTAAAGACTTAATAAGATCACTGAAAAAGATAGACAACCACTATCTAATATTGGCAATATCCTCATCATACTAGGAAATAAGATATAGTTCTATACTACTCTTAATCTATTCTCTGGATTCTACCAAATTGGTCTTATATTTAAAGCTAGTAAAAGATTAGTCTTCATTACTCTTAATGGAATCTATGTCTATCTTTATATACCTTTTGGAATATAGAGATATTATGGAAAGATATAGATAATAGTATAGATGATGTAATTATCTTTAGTCAGACAGCTAAGGAATACTTAGAATATATCAAGAATATTCATAGATGACTTTGTAAGCATAGTCTCTATATTAAGCTCAAGAAATACAAATTTGGAGAAGAAGAAATTGCTTACTTTGGACATATCATCAACTATGATGGAATATATACAGACTCTATAAAGTTCAAGGCAGTAGCAGTATACCTGGTATCTACTAGCATTATAGAAGCCTGAGCCTTTATAGGACTAGTATCCTACTATAGAAGATTTATTTATAGGTTCTTTTATAATACTAGTTCTATCTATGATCTGTTTAGAAAAGAGATTAAGTTTCAGTAGATATAACAGTAATAATAAGTCTTTGATGAACTTAAGACCAGATTGACCCAGACTTCAATTTTGAGAAGATCTGATTGGATCCAGAAGTTCATCCTGCAGACAGATATCAGTGCAATAGAACTTGGAGCCATTCTAGTATAAAAGAAGAATAGTACTAAATATGTAGTAGCCTATCTCAGCTGAGATACTTATAGAGCTGAGCAGTTCTATGAGTTATATAAGCTGGAATATCTTACAGTTATCTGGGCTATAAAGAAGTTTTACTACTATCTAGCTGAAAGACACTTCACTATCCAAATGGATTACTCAGTACTTACCTAGTTACTCACTACTAGTAAGTTAAAAGGAATCTATACCCAATGGATTATGAAGCTATAAATATATGATGCCACAATCACCTACTGTCCTAAAAGAACCAATGCCAATGTCAATGCCAATGCTCTCTCATAGATACCTCAAAGGACCCAACTCCTACTAAATCACTATAAATAGAGAGCTGTATTATAGAATAATCAGCTATCTGAGGCAGTGAAAGATGCTCTCATATCTAAAAGAATGAACAAAAATAATTATTAATTAGACATGGAAATAATTCAAAACTAATGGAGAAATACTTAACTCTTAGATTGAATCACAGGCAAATTTGCCTGCAAAAATGAAAACATTTAAAATT